>MU281429.1:0-105908 GCA_022385595.1 Xylaria palmicola
CCCCCCCCCCCCCCCCCCCCCGCCCCCCCCCCCCCCCCCCCCCCCCCCCCCCCCCCCCCCCCCCCCCCCCCCCCCCCCCCCCCCCCCCCCCCCCCGTGCTGGTAGGATTTGCAAGATTTGAGCTGTCAAATCTGGTTAGGAAATTGGCGTGATTATAGATTAAGTAATTGGTGTTGTTCGAACATTCTCTGTAATGTATCCGGGATAGGTGAGCTAAGGACCTAGTGCTGCTCCTCCGATCAGACCCCGTTGGTTCGTTTCGAAAATAGAAATGTGTATGGCAGTATTTCATGTTCAAACGGCTATATCTGGTCACTCGTCTGCTACTACCGTTTCACACATCTCTGGTTATTGGCGTGCTGAAGACGTTGGTAGAGGCCTAAACAGAGGATATGGACGGGGGTAATGTCACGAGGGAGCTATTTTTCTTTTCGTACAGAAGTTCACCAACTCACGCCGAGGAGGTCAGAGATGCTCGCTAACATGGCACACGACTGATATACCACCCGGCACTTGGGCGGAAAAAGATGAGCAGGGTGTTTTCTACGTAGGGGTAATAGGTATGACATTTTTTTTTTTCTTTTTATCTGGAGTAGAATGTAACCGGGTATATGGAGCTTCGATCCCCCATTTCAGGTGTCACTCGTGCGAGGAATCGTACCATCTCAAAATACGGTGCTCTCTTGTATCGATGAATTCCTCCTAGCCACCACTTCCTGACGCTCCCTCCCATTTCTCCACTATAGTAACTGACGTAGCTTGAGAAAAATAGAATGTTGGGTATGTTGCGGGATGTCTTCGTACCATTGTAAACAATAGTCCATGTTTCTCGGTCCAAGCGAGGTATGAAAGTCCCATCCAGGACCTCGGCCATCATCTGAAGTCGAGTTGGGTGGCAGGCAGCAATCTGCCCACCCGCCCGCCCTCGCTCTGGGTGGCCGGAACGTCAATATCGCTCCATTGGAGCCAGCACACACACATTATCCATCAGATAGATAGTACCTGGCCGCAGGCGATGAAAAGCGCACATGCTTGGCGGGCGAATTCCCGTAGTTCGGTCACCAATGGCGGAGGATACGCATGTGACTGCGTATTTTCCCGATATCACTTTGCTAAATGAAACCAACCGCCTTACCTGGCACGGCTTGGCTGGGGTTGGCACTGCGCAGATCATGTGACGACGATAATCTCCAGAGGGTCTCTTCTTCTTCTCCTTCGGAAATGAAAAGAGGACTGAAAATGCGCCGGGCTACTAACTATACGTGGTGTCTCTACCCACCGTTCATCGTATAAGACTGGAAAAAAGTGCACCAAAAAAAAAAAAAGAACCTGTCTGATTGAAATGTTTCAAACGTATAACTTACTAGGGACGATGACAAAAGCATCAAGATGACCCTGAAGATGGTTTGACTACAACGACGCAGACGGACGAAGTGATGATGCTTTCGCTGATCGCAATATTCGGCATGCATTTCTGAGAACCGATCGGGACAAACAGATCACACACCCACATTCACACTTTTTTTCACATCGAGACCGACAGATGGGGTTAATCAATCTACGTACCTCGATCGACAAAAATCGGAGACGAACAAGTTTCCGATTCGCGAAGGGACTCGCAAAGCAAAGCCCCGGCACCCGAGGAACATTTCGTCGGGTGCTCCCGGCGAGAGCGTTGCAGGTCTAGGCGGGACGGGCACGGAGGTTTTAGGTTGGGTCGTCACGCTTTTCTGGATCAAACCACGTTCCAACGATAAAATAAACAACCCCCTCTCACCCCCCCGAAAAGGAACCAGGAACTCGCAACTGGTGGGTGGGTGGGAGGGAGGGAGATAGGTGGTGGTGGTGGTGTCGTCGCGTATGCGGGAACACGCTCCCCGTTTTCAACGGGGTAGTACGTAGATAGAAGACCACTGCAACCCTTCCCTCTCCTCCCGAACGAAGCGAGGGTGTGGCAGGCTGGCAGCAGATGATTGCTCAGTACGTGTGGTTGTGGCGTCAGGGAGCCGATTGGGCGTTGGTTTTGGGGGTGCGTGGTTCATCATGTAGGACTACCTAAAAGGGGGCTGAGTTGACGACGCACCCTTCCCCTTCCTTAATGTGATGATGCTTGCTTGCCTGCTTTTCATGGTGTCTCGGGCGGTAGTATGGCTGGCTGGCTGGCTAGCTAGCTCGATGAATGGACGCTGCATCAGGTGCCTACTCGCTGATAAGGAGGGGGGAAAGATGAAAGGGACGAGCGGACGTGAATAAGACATTGGCGTTTTTTTTTTGTTCTTTGTCTTTTTGGCGACGCCGTTTCGTACCGCTCGCTCAGGCACATGCTTCATGTAGGCCTAGTTAGTTGCTTGAGCTGAAAAAACGTGGTGATTGGAGGGTAACGCCGCGTCAGCAACCGCGCGCAAAGAAAAAAGACCTACTTTTTTTTGGCCCTCTTCTCCCCAGCTCAACCGAGTCAAGTGAGCCAGGCCCAAGTCCACGGACAAAGCAACCGTCCTCACCTCGGGGTGTTCTGCTCGTCAATTTCGTCCCGATGTGATACGTGATATATGTATGCATGTGTTTATTTTACCTACCTACCTTATATTCCGTACAACGATGGAGGCGGGGCAGGTATTTTTTTTGTCCGACCCCCATCCCATCCCATGCGACATACCCATCATGAACGCCCACTTTACCATACGTACTGATACACAGTAGTAACGTAGCACCACATGTTCTTTCTCATACGGTACCTAACCGGGTGCCTGGTATGTTTGCATTGAATTGGTAAATGAAATGCACAGGTCGGCGAGATGAAGGACTGGATAGAGTCTCGCATGGGTCCTGGAATGAACGGCCTATGCGATTTCACCTCTCAAGAGCTGAGGTGCTGAAGCTACGTAGGTCCCGTTTCCCTACCTGTTTCTTCTTCCTCTCTTTTAATAGCGAATCAGTTTAGTCCTGCCGGGCGCGGTGGCAGTGTACCGTTAGTTGACCGTTAGTACGTATTACACCAACCCACCCAACTTACTACGTATTACCTCCCAGGATAAACTAGTAGCAGATCCTGCCAGTTTAGGGGCAAACAGCTCTCGAAAAAAAAAAAAAAAAAAAAAAAAAAAAACGAGCTGCACATGGGTCCCCGTCGGATGGCAGCCGGAGCCGCGCGCTCTTTTTTTTCAGTGTGGTCTTGACTAAGTAATCAGGTACGGAGTACGGTACCTAGCGCGAGGTACGTAAACGCTGGGCGATCTAGCCCGGTCGCCCCCATCTTTTTCCGTCGAGTGATCGGCGGGCGCAAAGACGCGGGAAAAAAACAAGAAGTGAAAGATGGGGACGAAGAGGCAAGTCGTCCGACTATGATCTAATGTTGATGCTGGCGGACGTCCGGGGGATCGATCGACGCGAACTTGGTTTCCTCAGCAGAGACGCCCGGAATGGCCTGCAGGAAGAAACAGACGGATGGACTGACTGGAAAGGGGTGGCGTGGCGGCGGGGACTCGTCTCTGTTGTGACCGTGTGTCGTCTACAAGTACGTACCTACACCTACGTATCTCAGGAGCTAGGCAGGTATTCGGTAGTATTTGCAGCGGCTTATTGACTTGACCGGGCCCCCTTTCCCAAATAGGAGGCTGACGTGGTGGTTGGGGAGCTGGAGCTGGCAACAGACGTGGTGGGCTGGCTGGTGGACCCTTTTCTTCGGAATAGCACAATTAGCAGCCAACATGCGGTGCCTACGTGTTTAGCCCACCGCACCGACGGGACGGGACGGGTTGGCTATGGGGCTCCATGTTGTTTACTATGTACGTACCCAGGGAAATTGGCATGCACGCGCAATAATCAACCCGAACCCTGCTATATGATTCTCGTCAATTTCACGAATCGTGGCGGTCGAATTGGCTGGAAGGAAAAAGTGACGGATCCCACGATCATCATCGATCATCTCAGGGTTCGTTGCGTTGCGTTGCGTGGGTCTCGTTGTGGCCGTACCTTACATACTTAGGTAGGTACCGTAGTGTTCCCGTCCAGTCAGCTTTTGTCCCTTGCGTGCAGGCAGCTGCGTTATCCGGCGGCCAGCTCTCCGGCCAGCCAGCGGCACCGTAACCTTACTAGGAGGTAGGTACCTTGCAGCCCGTCCTCGGCGCCAACTGGTTTTCCTTTGTGGGAAAATAAGACCATCTGATCTGCTGATTGGCTGGCTCGGGGGTGTTCCTCGTTTCGTTTCATCGGCTGCGCCAAAGGAGAGCCTGTCAAGCCTGTCGTCTCAGGTTACGCCACACCCCCACCTTCCTTCTTCTTCCTCTCGCCCTTTACTTGCACCACCGCAGCTCCACACGAGCCAAGTATGTACTATGTTAGGTTAGTATAGATGTCTGTCTCCCTTCGCCCTCGTATTAGTTAGATAGCGTTGCCAGTGAAGCGGGCAGTGCTCTGCGTCAACAGTAGGTAGACTCTCTTCAAGGTAGATATTATCTAGCCTAGGGTGCTTGTCCAAGGCCTAATATGGACATGACAAGGCTTAGGTACCGGTACGGTGCTAGGTCCCAGTAGAGAGTACCTAGGTAGTACTACGTTAGTGCACTATGCTTGAGTTGTGTCAATGTACGGATACCTACTTAAGTACCTACCATGAGCAGAGATAAAGTGCCTTTGTTCCTGAGCGCGCGGTAAGTTCAGCCAGGCATCTCTTAGGTACCTATCTACTTATATTAAATCAGTCTTAGTGGGAAAACGTGCCTAGCATACCGGGCACGGCACGGTTAAAAAACAGGCTGACCACACAAAAGGAATAAAATTACAAAAAAGCGGTCTCCTCAGGTCCTTGTGCCACTTTCCCGCCGTGGACAACACGGACAACGCAGCCCCTGCGTCTGGCTGGTCTGGCTGCATGGTCGGTAAGCCGACAGGTGGTCCAGCGGTCCCGAATGCCAGGGGGTGGACCCAATCCCCGGCGACGACGACAGAAGAGAGCAAAGAGAGGAAGAGAGGAGGGCGCGCTTGTGCGCTGCCAAGTGGGGGCTGCAGTGCAGGTCCGGCTACGTCCCCCCTGGCCACGTTCTCGACGCCCGCCCGCCCGCCCGCCGACAAACCAACCCATGACAGATACGGCAGATGGTGCCGCCCGTACTGTGTCTAAGCAGACACTTTACTAACGTTACTAGTTACTAGTTACGCCGTAGATGGTTCTATATTACGCAACCCATCCCGGCCACCGTCCCTCCCTTTCTCCTTCCCCCTTCCCACCTCATCTCGCCATTCCGTTGTGTGTTAGGCTTGTGCCTTGTACAGTCCTTTCTCCCTTCCATCTTCCGTGCTCTGCCGGCTCAGTCCTTCATTCATTTAACCCAAGTTAACCCCCAGACGCTTCTTTGTCGCCTGGTCCATTCTTTAACGTGGCGAGCCACTGTCCTGAGCCCTCGACCTCGAAACTCCGTCTCCAGCCCTCTTTAAACTGTCCTGGTTCGACCCCTCGAGGTTTTTTCTGTTTGCCCACGCTGCTCCGGTATCAGCAGAAGACATTCCTTTCATTCAAGACAACTGCTCGAGCATTTGCTCTTTTTTTGGCACAACGCACAACCACACCAACAACACTGCAACCCTGCAACTGGAAAATTTAACAACAACAACAACAACAACAACAACAACAACAACAACAACAACAACAACAACAACAAGACAAAATGAGATTTACTTCTGCTACCACGCTGGCCTCACTGGCTGCCCTGGCCTCGGCCAAGGACTCGCGCACCTTTGCCGTCCTTCGATTCAACGGTGATGGCTTCTTGACCGAGGGTCCCGTGGACCCCATCGTCAACCCCGGCACCATCGCTACCCACTACCACGGTATCATGGGAGGAAGCAACTTTGGTCCTACTGTCGAGGGTGACCAGCTGATGGACTCCAAGTGCACCACGGCCAAGATCAAGAACGACCACAGCAACTACTGGGTTCCCTCTCTCTTCTTCCAGGACCCCAAGAACGGCACCTTCCAGAAGGTCCCTATGTTCTACATGAACGTCTACTACTTCTTCGAGCCCACAGATGACGAGATCAAGCCCTTCCCCGTCGGCATGAAGATGATGAGCGGAGACTCCAAGACCCGCTCGGCCCCCAAGGCGGGGGGTGCCCTCAATCTTGATCCCGACAATGGCACTCCCATCAATGCCGTCCAGTGGACCTGCCCCCGGTCAAGCTACAACCCGCCCTCGTATCCCACCAACTCGGATGGAAGCAGTGCTGGTATGGTTGACCCCAACAACCAGGGCTCTGGCGCTGGTTTCCCTCTGTACCCTTGCGACGGGTACGCCTCGCCTCTGCGTCAAGACATCCACTTCCCCTCGTGCTACAACCCCAAGGCCGGCCTCGACGACCACGAGAATAACATGGCATTCCCCTCCACCGTCAATTTCAAGCAAAACTGCCCCGAGGGCTGGATTCACGTCCCGCACATCTTCTTCGAGGTGTACTGGAACACCCCCACGTTCGACGACTACTGGACGCCCGATGGAAAGTCTCAGCCCTTCGTCCTCTCGACTGGTGATGCCACCGGCTACAGCTCCCACGGCGACTTCATTTCCGGCTGGGACCAGAACACCCTACAGACCATCATTGATACTTGCGACGCTGGCGACATCGGCATGGACAAGTGCCCCCAGATTCCCGGCGGCCTGAACGAGGTCAATGACTGCAAGATCGACTCGGCCTTCGGCAGCTTCCTGAAGTCTGGCCAGATCATGTCCGGTCTTCCCGTCGTCGGCAAGTCCGTTACCGGTTGGGGCAAGGGTGGTGTCAGCGGTGGATCCGTCGACACCCCCAAGGCTTCTACCACCAAGGCTGCCGCCGCTACCTCGGCCGCCGCCAGCGCTGTCGAGAGCGCCGCTCCCGCGGACACCGCTGCCGCATCCCCTACTGTCGAGGCGGACCCTACCGCCAGTGCCACCGGTGGTGCCTTCATCGAGAGCCCCACCGCCGCCGCCGAGTCTTCCGTCGACGCGCCCGCCACCACCGCCGCCGCCTACCCGCATGAGGGCAGTGGTAACTCTCATATCAAGACCGTCTGGGACATTGTGACCGTCACGCTGACCACCACCGTCCCCGCGCCCGCGCCCACACAGGGCGCACAGCGCCGTGCCCCCAAGCAGTCGCACGGCCACGCAGCCCGCCACCTCGCCGGCAGCTTCGCCGCTCGCCGCTAAAGATTGGCGGGCCGCGGGGGCGTTTTTGGATGATAACGGGATGGAGTCAAATTTTGCGGGATCTTTTTTAAACTTCGTGTACACAATGTCTTATTTTTATTTTCGGGATACATAAGGGAGGCGCATGAAATTGGGAAAAATGCAAATCAGTAACCGGGGTTTTTAACAAATAAGAGCGAGAAACAAAAACCGGGCCTTTTTCCGATTTACCACACAACGCCCCACGACGTTCACGAAAATTCGCATTAGTACATTCTCGAGAACCCCGTTATTTTGGTTTTTTTTTGCATAGAAATGAATGCCTTGGAGAATTTGGGTAACTCTCCCAGCGTCGTGTTTTTTATTCTCGGTGGTCCAGAGTTTAGCCTGCTCTACTTTTTTATTTTATTTTGAGCAGGTAAGGTAGGGTAGGGTAGGGTAGGGAGGGAAAAAGGGCCCTTCGATTCTTGTTATATATGTTCCTTTTTTTTTTTTCAAGATTTTTTGATCTATGAGCTCGAAAATATGAGACATTCATCAAGTTATCCTCTTCTTATAGACCTCTATGCTATGTGTGTGATTACGTTACTTGTACATGAGTTTCGGTAGTTTCCTCTATCCGCTTTGATTTGACGAGGAAACTGGAATTCCTCGCCTTGCGGGTATAGTTAGTTCTCTTGTAGCATACGAAGGAAGTTGTGACGTGAGGGTCTGGTCTTGAATTATTCACGTGTCATCTTATGTATATCGCGAGTTCTATGGAAAGAGGACGGACGCAATACGTCTTGTAACACGGCGTCGTGATCATTATGCCGGCTTCACGTGTTCGTTCGACGGTAGGTCTTGATCGATCGACTAAACCTAAGCCATTTCTCACTCGCTTCATACGAACAAGTTGTGAGAGGCTTACAGGCTGTATATTCGCGAGCCGAGGTAGAGTCTGTAAGCCTTAGATGGTGATCGCCGTGAAGCGCCGACGTGATCGAGATGTCCTCTACCACGTCTTGTTCGTAGCCCATCAGCTAGCCAACCCATCGTGCTTTTCGAGGGCAGGCCTGGTATAGATAGATGGACAAGACTCAGTCGTCGAAACCGCCCCATTCATCTCCCTCGTCCTCGTCCTCGTCCTCGTCCCCGTCGCTTCCCGTATCCAAGTCTCTGTCGCCTCCAGACTCCGGATCGGCCTTCTTCTCAGCCTCTGAACCGCCATCAGAGACGGGTCGTCCGTCAGCTACTACACCCTGATCTCCCGCCCCTTCCATTCCCACCCTCCCCTCCCCCTCCCCCTCCTCGCCGTCCCCGCTCCCCGGATCCCTCACGAACCCGGCGACGAAGAACCCCATGACGCCCCGCCCGTCGTCCTGGTGCGAGCGGATGCACGCCTCGGCGAGGACCGCGTCCCCGCCGCTCGCCTCGACGGACCCGCGGACGGGCCACGCGCGCAGGCCCGCGGGCTGCTCGCCGCGCCGCAGCACGCGCCACCCGCGCCGGCGGGCGACGTCGGACCGCAGCGCGGCGCGCACGACGCCCTCGTTCTCGGCCGCGTGCACCGAGCACGTCGAGTAGGTCACGCGGCGCGCGGAGGGAAAGGAGAGCGCGTGCTGCAGCAGCGCGAGCTGGAAGGCCGACAGGGCCGCGAGGCGCGCGCGCAGCTCCGCGTCCGAGGCCACCTCGCGCTCCACGCCGTCGTCGTCGACGAGGACGCGGCCCTCTTGTCGCTGCCGGCGGTCCTTTTTTTCTTCCCCCTCCTCCTCCTCCGCATCCGCATCCGCATCCGCATTATCCTCTCGCTTGCGCTTGCGGTTCCCCTTGTCCGGGGCCGCCCCCGGCTTCTTGGCCGAGGTGGCTGCAGCCGGCGCCGGCGCCGGTTCCGGCAGGTGGATGGGGGGCATGGCGTCCCGGCCGACGATGCCGCTGCCGGAGCAGCTAGGGTCCAGCAGCAGGGCGCCGACGTTCCTGTACAGGGGGTCGTGCGGGTCGACCTTGAGGAAGTCCCGACCGGGGTTCAGCCGCGTGATGGCCTGGGCGCCGGCCAGGTTGACCATCTTCTCCAGCGTGCGGGCGCGGTGCGAGTCCTTCTCGAAGGCGTGGACCCTCGGCCCGCACGCCTCGCCGTCGCCGTCGCCGTCACCCGCCCGCGACCGCGACCGCACGATGGCCGCGACGTGCGTCGTCTTGTTGCCCGGCGCCGAGCACGAGTCGACGACGTCGCCGTCCGCGGGGCGCGGGTCCAGCAGGTACGCCGGGAAGCACGAGGCCTTGTCCTGCAGGATGACCTCACCGGCGGCGTAGGCCGGGGTCCGGGTGATCTCGAAGGCGGGCGATATGGCCAGCAGGTCCGGCACGTGCTCGTCCACGTGGAGCAGCCACTTCCCCGCGGCGGCGGCGGCGGGGGATGCCGCCATGAGCTCGCCCACGCTCGCGGCGCGGGCGAAGTCCCGGAATGTCGTGTCCAGCTGCGCCCGCAGCGTCGTCTTTAGCGTGTTCACGCGCACCCAGCGCGGATAACAGCCGCGCCCGGCGGCGGCCTCGGCCGCGACCTGCCGCCGCAGCGCGTCGAGCGACGCCGCCTTGCGCCGCAGACGGGCCCGCGTCAGCTCGGCCGCCAGCCGGGCCTTGTGGCGCTCGACGGCGGCCCGCAGGCCGTGCGAGGCGGGCAGCGCGATGCCCTTCTTGGCGAGCAGGAAGTCATGGACGAGCAAGAGGGCCAGCAGCGGCGTAAGCTGTACAGAGAGAATTGGGATGTTGTGTGAGCGAGCCAACGTATTTTGCGACTTAGGTAGGTGGGTAACCCATCTATTGATTTTTTAAAAAAAAAAAAAAAAAGATGCATGCATACCTTGCGCTCGTGGCGGAGCAGCTCCGCGTTATCTATCACCTCCTTGAGTACGGCGCTCCATTTGCACGTCTCCGAGGCGAGGGCGTAGATCTGCTGCGGCGGCGATTTCAGGGGTTTATTGTTCTTCTTGTTCCCGTTGCCGAAGAGTCGCGTCTTCAGGTTCCCGCCCGTCGACGGCGGCGCCGACAGGATGTCGGCTGTCTCGTGATATAGAGACATGGGAGTGGAGGGGACGCAGGTACATAATCATTCAAGATGGGCAAGTAGTAATTTGTTTCTCGGCCCAGAAAAAAAGACTGGGGGGGCTCGATTATTCGATAATCTGCTCTAGGCACATTGCAGCTCTCATATAAAAGTGCATTGCTGGATGGCGGACTGGCTGAGAGCTTGCAATACAATTTTCCCCGGTATTAGGTATTAGGTAGGTACTTTATAGATACTTTTGGTGACGATAAGATAACAACAACAGTTCAATAACGGTCAGTCGACGGACGGGGCTCGCAAAGGGCTCCCCACAGTGCTTGTTGGTGACTGCGCTTCCTACGCACGTCAAAATTAGTACCACATCATTATACTATTCACAGTCTCTTGCACTGTATTCGCAGTGCAGAGAATCATGCTTTGTTTAGGTACTTTACCTCTTGTGTTGCCGGCCCACTGCTTGGGGGTATGTACTTGTCACCCAAGATCTTCTCCCGCCGCGCCCACCAGTTCGAGATGCTCTTCGTATGCTGGATCTTGAAATGCGCCGCGACCTCCCGCAGGTACGGCCGGCGAGCAGCTGGCTCGCGCTGGGCGCCACGAGGAGACCCCACACGTCTCTCTCGAGGGGGACGCGGTGGTTCTCGATGAAGAGCAGCACCTCCATCTTGCGCTTCCTCGTGTACGACCGCTTCGCCCGCTCCACCGGCTTGGGGGGCTTGTAGTCCGCTTTGGCGAGGAGGTGCTTTGCTGGTCTACTACGGCCGGCCGTCGATTTGGCTGCAGACGCCTGGGGTGCCATTTCTGGAAGGAGAGGCTCTGGGGGTGGATAATCGGTATATCGCAGAATCGAAACAATTAGATAAATGCAAGGGATTTCAATGGAACTGGCTGTTTGAGTGATGACTCTTTTGGTAGGCAACTCCTAGGCTAGGTATATGAGTATGTAGGTGGTTCTTTTTCTTCTTGATATTCGGCGAATATGACATTAGGGGCTAGCCTTGGCCCTCAGCTGCGCAAGGACCCTTAGCAGAGAACCTAAGCTTAATTTACTGGGAGAAGGCAGTCTATACGGAGTACCGTAGACAGTCTGGATGACATCATGATGTCTCTCATGAAGTTTGGTGTTTGGTTTTAGAGTTATGTTACCCCATGCTGCAGTTAGTTATTAAGTAGACAAAGAAGCAACCTCTCTCCTTCTTTCCTTATTTTCTCTGCTTAAGCTTATGTATACTCTCAGACAGAGTCTACCTAGCACCAATCAGATGTCTGGCTAATCGGCTATTTTGAAGTTAATTCCAAGTGCCCATCAAAAGGATACCACAATACGAGGCTTAGAGACACTCTGCCCGAGGGCAATGAATCTATGGAAAGTTCGCAAGCATCACTACCCACCGCCTTCCCTTAGCATATAGGCCACGGCTAGCACGGACCACCCCAGGGCCAAGGGCTGGGGTACGTGACAAGAGCAAAATGTGAGATTGGAGTGACTAAGAAGCAGAAGCAGGATCCGAGGTAGGTAGTGAGCTGCCATGGCTGCAATGCTGGGTAGCATGCAAAGACTGCCGCTTCGGCATACTGGACCAGTCTCTATAGAAATTGCCAGTTAAAAATTGCTCATCCCTCCAGGCACACGACGATACGCTGCACGCTACACTTCAGGGGTGTTCGATGCACTCGCCAAGACGGGTGCTGCATGTTTTCCGTCAGTCCGAGGCGAATGACGACAGCCTTGGGTCGGTCGGAAATAACAGCGTGGAGAGGTTCTCGATAGCAAAAGTCGACGAGTTGAGTGAGATAGAAGGGTTTTGCCGGATGCCGGCTCTCTCTCGCAGCCCTCCGGAGTCGCCGAAGACGTCTTGACTGTGGTGTCGACTGGGCTGCATATCCCTCGGTGCGAATGGCTGCAACAAAACTCTTTGGCGTCCCAATTTAAGTAGACGCCTAGTGCCGCAGCTTCACGTGCCGCTTTTCCGATCTCTCGTGGCGTCCGCGTAGGACACGGCGACGTACTTAGTAGTAGAAGACTTCCAGAGGCCTTCCTGCTCCATTGATTGATCGAGCAACCGCCCAATCACGTGGCCCGCGGCCGTCCATCTGCAGCTAACGTAGTCGTTCCGGGTCCTGAGATACCGTATCTCATCAGATCTCTGCGCTGCTGCAGTATGGGGTACTACCTGGGCCACTTGGACTAGGTACCCAAGCGGCTCGGTCATAGGGCAATGGTGCTTGCGTTGGCGCAGGGAGGCCGCCGACCGTCTACTTCACTTACCCACAGCATGACGCCGGGGGCTCCTTTGTCGACTGCCCAGGCTGCTTCGTCCGTGACGATTCCTTGTTTTGATTTTGAATCCTCTACAGCTTGGGCAGGATAAACCCACCAAGAACACTCTCAATGTTGGTGGCGATTTCACAATCACATTACTCGTGCTGCATCTGGAACGGCAGCTGATCTAGACACCAATCTGTCTGTACCTACAGGTAGCACGCGGACGGCACTGCAGTGGCTGCACATACACAATGTAGGTCGAAGCGGTAAGAGACGCGTGCCAAGCGGAATACACAAGACAGCAACGAACGAACGTAGAGGCGCCATGTCGGTAGGAAGGCTTGGGTGGCGTACGTAGCACAATGCTTCTTACGTACATGCATGTACGTGATACCGGAGCCCTCTGCTCATTTCTACTACTGCGAGCCTGACAACAGGCTGTCGTCTGTCTTATACCTACAGCAGAGAGCAGCAGGTCAGCGCGGGACTATCCGTACCTATGCGAATAATGGCTGATGTGATGTTAAGGTATTTCCTCAGATTTGTAATCTTATATCCGGACATGGCCCGGAAGCCGCATGTAATTCAGATAGGTACGTACGTAAACACAGAGCAGCTCAGACTCACACTGTCCATGGTACTTTGGTCGCAGGCCAAAACACCCGAAGCCAAGCCACAGATGGTCTGATGGGCCAAGTAGATTGGTACGCTTAGGTAGCGCTGGACGAATTAGGTCAGGCTGCCCAGCGTGTACCAAGCCTCACCTACGTACAAGTTACCAAGCCCGCACCTACGACTTACAAAGCAACACACTGTTATTATGTGGACACACGGACCTTTGATACTTGAGTACTAGGTAGGTACCTCATAGGTGCAACTCTCATACCTACTTGATGTCTCTGCATCGCTGTTGTCAAAATAGACTTTAACTACGTAGGTAATGAGCTCAATCGCGAAGATGGAACAGGTATTTCTACTCCCTTATTCTCGTAAACTACCGCGGTAAGTTAGACACTTTATCAACTACAAATATTTGTGCTTGCGTACCTACATAGTATGGTAGGTAGGCACCGGTACAAGGAAATACCTATCTAGGTAGTTCCCCTTTGACCAACCCTTGGCGCATGAGCCGGTGGCTCCTGCTACCGCAATACCAAGTACAGCGTCCACGATTGCGCTACCCGCTCGCCTCCCATTGGACAGTTCCAATCTTACGGCAGGAGTCGGGCGTCGCAGTACCCACAACGGAGAGAGCCCTTCACTGGATGGATGCCCCCGATCCAGCGTCTCTGTTGGGTGCTGCCAGCCTGCCACTGGCAATGGCATAACAGGCCGCCCAAGGAGGTAGGTATTCCAACCACCAACCACCGACGCACTCCGACCGTTGAGCCGTGTCTCATAGGCTGGCCTCACACACCTACCCGACGCACATCTCCCGCCAGCCTTAGATAGATGCTACCTACGTGGACTACCTACTAGTAGACCTACTTAGCATCTATCCCTACGGCTGCGGTTCTGACGGTGCCTACCCATCTCCACACGCTACCGACTGTCGCGCTTCTACGCCGCCGCCGCCGCCATCAATCCCCATCCCCAGCAGCCCTTCAAAATGCGACCAGGACGTTCATCTTGCCACAAGTAACCAGTTCTTGCTGACAGGGAAGACTGCCCGCCCGTCCTCCCGCTTCCTGACGTCCCCGTCCCGACGCTTTTGCCACCCGGATATGGCCCCCTCCTCGCGCCCCTCGCAGCCGCCAGCGGATCGAGCTTCGTCACCGAGATCCTCAGCTGGATCCCGCGTTGCGAGTCCGGCCGACCCTGACCGACCCGGCCCCAGCAGCTCGGCCGCTCCCATCACCGAGGCCCAGTCCCCGGGCAGCAATGCTCAGGACGACCCGGAGCCCCCTTCCGACTCGTCGTCCCGCCGGGGACCCCCCATCCCTCTGCAGCAGCGCCGTCGTGTGACGCGCGCGTGCGATGAATGCCGTCGCAAGAAAATCAAGTGCGACGGCAAGCAGCCTTGCACCCATTGCCAAGTCTATAGCTATGGTATCTTGATCTCCCCGTCTTCCCCTGCACGTCTTCTGGAATCGCCCGCTCACTAGCCTGCAGACTGTACCTACGATAAACCGTCGAACCGGAGAAGGAACCCGGCCCCGCAATATATCGAGGCTCTAGAGAACAAACTATCGCGGGCCGAGACATTGCTCCGCAAGTTTATGCCCGATGTCGATCTGAATGACCCCAATCTTGATCCCGCCGTCCAGCAGGAATTCCGAATGCGCGAGCAGGCGAGGCTGAAGGCTGCCGCCGCCCAAAAGAAGGACCAGCCTAAATCGGCAACGACAGAGGGCCAGCTGCAGTCCATGGTATCGAGTGTTGGCCAACTCGATCTAAATGAGACAGGTGATTATGACTTCCACGGCACGTCTTCTGGATCCGTCTTCTTCAAGCAGATGAAGAAGCATTTCCGGACCCTGCTTGGCCGGGATTACCAGATACCCTTCATGCCGCGACCGCCTCGGCCTTCAGGTATCGCTACCCTCGATTCTCCTAGACCGACACCGGGCTCTCCATGGGCCACCACCCCGAGCCCATCCGTACCCAACTTGCCACCCAAGGCGAGAGTACTTGCCCTCTGCTCCGAGTCGTTGGACAATGCGACCTGTCTTCTTCGCATTGTCCATAAACCTACCTTTTTTAGCATGCTCGACAAGTTATATGAAACGCCGAACGATGAGTTCGGAACAGAGGACAAGAGGAACCTGGCCCTCGCCTACTCAGCTATGGCTCTTGGTTGCATGTACGACGTATCTGATGACGGCCTGGCCCACTCACCACCATACGAGATATCAATTCAAGAAGCGTAATACATGCCTCCTCTGTGGCCCTTGATTCGCGAGCTGACCATGTGTTTCTAGGTTCAACTATTACAGCTCCGCTAGATTTTTATTACAGGATATTACCGAATGCCGGGATCTCACTTCGCTCCAGGCCTTGCTTTTCATGATTCTATTTCTGCAATCCATCTCGAACTTAAGTACCTGCTATGGTTTTGTCGGCATTGCTCTGCGTTCTGCATTGAGAATGGGCCTGCACCGCCATTTGCCGCACGTCAAACTAGACCCCATCGAGGAGGAAACAAGACGTAGGGTCTTCTACATATGTCGTCAGATGGATACCTATGTATCTGCATTGCTGGGATTCCCACTACTTCTGAACGACGACGATATTGACCAGCTACTGCCCACCGAAGTGGATGACCAGTTTATCACTAAACAAGGAATAACAACGCCGCCAACCGGTACCCCGTCTTATATTGAAGCTTTTAATGCCCATGTAAAGTTGATGGACCTTCTCAGCAAAGTGGTTAAGAATGTTTATCCCCTTAAAAGAATAGACCCTAAAGCAGCAGAGGGTGACGAATCACAATATGCGTCCTATGTGGTCAGCTATGCGCGAATTCAAGAATTGGAGGAGGAACTTCAGCACTGGAATGAACAACTACCGTTTGCCTGGCGGCCCAATCCCGAGGGACCAGTTGAAGTTGTGCGGTAAGACTCTTTGGGCCCGAATTCTCAATCTCTGCGAGCTGCGGCCATTCGCGGTCTATTATCTGTACGGGAAAATTGCAAGAGACGAAACGCTGACTTCTTATTAGCATTCGCAATCTACTGAGATTTGCTTATGCTCATGTCCAGATGGTCCTTTATAGGCCTTTTTTGCATTATGTCTCCCCGAGGTTCTGCGCTGGCAAGGACGTAAGCAACCGTGGATACTCCTGCGGTGCTACGTATATTACGGTTGCCCGCAATATCGTGCATATTGGGACCGAGATGAGGAAACAAGTCTCCCTCGTCGGCCCCTATTGGTTTACACTCTTTTCCGAATTTTTCGCCATTATTTCATTAGTATTTTTCGTCCTAGAGAACCAGGACAAACCTGGGTCAAAGGAAATACTAGCAGATGCCATTGCCGGGAAGAATATGATCGGTAAGCTCGCAGCCAAGAGCATGGTAGCGGATCGAATATCGAGTTCTTTAGAAGTCAGTGATCCCCAGCGTATGACGAGACGGACACCGCAATTGCTGACCATCCTAGACCCTCTTTGATCAGTTGCCAGTCAGTCTCAAGATCGTTGAGGAGCAGACTGTATCATCGAAGAAGCGACCACGGTCTGGGCTCAAACTGGGAGGCAGTCCATCCGTTCAGAAAGCCGAGACACCAACATCGTCTCGGGGGGGTTCTAAAGTCCCCAGCCTATCAAAGGCCATTTCAGCGAAGATCCAGAAGCGCTCGCCGGCGCCGATACCACACAGTGGTCCATTCGGGAACGAGCATGTACCAAATGCCACTTTTGGCCCGTCGTTTGGCTCCTTTCAATTCCCCCCCTCAGACGTGAATGTGGCATCTCAGGATCCTATAGCGACTACAGGCGTGAGCGATGCCGGCCAGGCCAAGATACAGCATGACGCAACAGGGGCAGCCCAGCAGATACACCGATTAGATGCGATGATGTTTCCTTCTGACGACCCACTAGCGTATCCCAACCAGCCGCGAGCTGACTTCGGCATGCATGGACCTGGTATGAATCATGCAAACCCGGCGGATGTACTACAGCACGACCCCTCATCGTACTATGTACCTCATCTTTATGATGGTATCGAGGGCCAACTACTGGGCCCGCTTCCGCCGTACCTGATGCAGTCACAGGGAGACCCAGGCATACCATTTCCGGCGCAGATGTATTCGGACCCGATGTTGGCGTCGCAGCAAATGCACGCGCCACTGCACCGATCCCATGCTCAAGGAATACACCTAGATCAGGAACAGCTGCGGCAGCAGCCGAGG
Organism: Xylaria palmicola; assembly: GCA_022385595.1. Classification (NCBI taxonomy): domain Eukaryota; kingdom Fungi; phylum Ascomycota; class Sordariomycetes; order Xylariales; family Xylariaceae; genus Xylaria; species Xylaria palmicola. The sequence continues at coordinate 17,318 of MU281429.1, forward strand.
GACTTCGATCACATGCTTGGCAACACAGCCTGGCAAGGGCTGTTCCCATAGCACGAGATGGGCTGATATGATTGAATTTCGCACAGCACAAACGGAAAACGGCGGGGAAAGAAGAGATAAAACAGCAACAAAGATACCCACTGCACAGCTCAGTTTTTGCCTGCGAGACCTTGGACTAGGGGGCACCGAACTGTGTTCGACGAGGAGACGAAGATGTTCCCGAGAGAGACCTCTGTGTACAACAACTACCCATGACGACTCATGATACCGGGAAGCATAGAGGCGTAACTGTACTTTGGACGAGTATTTATACCTGTCCAACTCAGTATAATACCACACGAGGTGGATGGGCGCAGATACATCTGTTTTCACTGTCTTGTTCGTCGCATGCTTCTATTTAGAATTGATAAACAATCGACCTAACAAGCATCGGCGATGGTGATGAAATAGGAGTACTACGGTTAATAGCATTATTAAAAACTAATATCTGATGCCCAAGTGAATACTCTGTAGAGAGGTACTACCTACGTACCTACGTAAGGCAAAAGGATAGGATATGAACTCTGTAGTTACTCTGTAGACTGTTAAGTTGCCCATTGGGTTCTGCGTTTTACCGATTGCCAAGGCGTCGACGAATCGGATTAGCCTTTATCGCCGCCTTATCTCAGGCTCGGTTCAGTCAATCATCAGGCCATTGGCCTGACGGCATAATTTATGTAGGTATAATTTATGTAGAGAAAACGGTCGGCGAAACGGTGAAGTTCTTCTTTTACCGTGGGGACTGAGGCATATCCATGGCTCATACTGAGGTAGGTTAAGGTACAGGCTGTCGCAAGTACCTACCTCCAGATGGGAAGCTGCGTGTATACAGTCACCTGGAAGGAGCAGTTCTGTCACGTATAGGTGGGTCTTCAAGGGAGAAGGCTCTCTCAGCCACCAGGTCAGGTGATCTCTTTTGTGTATAAATCGGGGGTCAGACCCCCTCTATCTAGATCTCTCTTTCTGAGGAGATCATCCGGATACATCATCAATAGATCTCTCTAGTAGAGAAGAGCACTGGTCTATTCTTCTACGTGATCTCTCGCCGTGCCTCCGCAAGAAGTTCACACGGTATATAAGGGGATCTGAGGAAATCCCGCACTGTACTGAGACCATCCTCTCTACATCATCATCACAGCTATCAATTGGAACCGTCCTCTTCTCCACCTGCCTAACGACTGGGGAAAAACTAGATTCACAGCACCAACCTGATCTGGTTATTTCTCCATATCTTAGGTGAGATCAATTGGATAATCACGTGTTCCAGCCAACGCCCTTGAGAAGATGTTTCCGAATCGTCCCTGAGCCTCTACTGGACCCGGGTCCTTCTTAACCCGTTTAGCCCGATTGTTAGATAGCGGGGCGAGCCTTTTCTTTTCCCCGGCGCATAATGCTGTATTAAAGAGCAGAAGCTTTCTAGCTCAATCAATATCGTTGTATTAGCCGTAGAAGTCGGAAAGTTTGGTTTATTTAGGGCTGATAGCAGGATTAAGAAAAAGAAAAAAACTTTCTCCAATGAGATCGATAGAAGAGAAGGAGAAAAGGAAAAGGTAGAGAGATAACCTGAAGTTGGCTAAAGGCGGTAGGTATAAGTGTACATGAGCTTTTTCTAGACACCCACACCGCTTATTTCCCCTCCCGGCTCTTGGGTTCTTGAGCACCGAGAACCCAAGACGTACTTTTCTTCGCTATATTCTTGCCCACATCAGAGCTCACAGCCAAACTATCACCCGCTATGGCGTTTGTGGTCTCGATTAGTGGCGTGAGTAAAGGAATGTGACACAAACTCAGTTGCTAGTGTCAATCGTTATCTATTTGATTCACGTGTTATTTATTTCAATTGTAACTAAATTTGCTTCCAGGGACGGGGAAGGGATTCGCTCAGGTCTACCTTTCTCGGCCTAATCACACTGTCATTGGGACTATCCGTGAGAGCGCAGCCCCGTCCCATGAAGTAAAGGAATTACAATTCTTTCCTGCAACAAATGGTTCCAGCTCCCTACTAGTACGAATCCAAAGCACCTCGCCCACGGATGCTGCCACAGCTTTACAGGCGGTGAAAGACGACGGGATTAACCATATAGATATTCGTTATACCTAATGCAGGGGGCAGCCAGATTCTAACGACTGCTCTTGAGAGAGTTGATTTTCAGGAGATGACTACGACTTATCATGTCAATGTTGTAGGGCCACTCATGCTGTTCCAGGTCTGTCGCCCCCTTTTGCGGGAAGCTCAATCGCCAAAGTGGGTGTCGATTCATACGAACGGATATATAATAGTTCTTTGGATTTTTTTCCTCCTAAAATAGATTATACTCTCTCAATGTGTTGTGGATACGTCCTTGCATCTATTACCAGTACATCTTTGTCACGGGAAAGCAAATACAGAGGCATGTCTACGGTGTCAAAAATAATACGAATAAATCAAAGAATATTACATCGACCAACGCTCGAGCTGCTGTCATCCCTGATTTTGAGCTCGCTCTCGCCGACTTCTTCGTGCTGATCAAACTCTAGCTCATCATACCAACCCATGTACCTAGCCCGCGCTGCACGAGATAAATCGGATTCGACGCTGTTGTCATATTCTAAGTAGTAGAAACAATCCTTAGCGGCCGATATGAGTCTTCTTTGCCTCTCCTTTGATTCAACTCCAAGACCTTGGAATACTTTCTGGGACTTAATGGTAACAGGTGTACCGTTCACCTCCCCCAAGTGCGCCAGAGTAATGATAATAACACGATCGTGACTTAAGGAGTAGTTTGGGAAGAACCTTCCTAAGGATGCCCGCTCCCAGGATGGCAAAAGCCCCAGCAGGGCAAATACACGGTCCCTTGGATCCTTGCATTGTGAATGACGGTGGTGTATGATCAGTTCTTCGAGCGGACGTTGGGTGAAACCATCTCCGGGGAGTCGCGCCAGGAGTAGAGGCAGGGCGCCGTGCTTTCTTGCGTCAAGCGCCTCAGTGGTACGGCTATCTTCCGGGTAAGTGAACAAATCCACACCGGCTTCAACGCTTAAGGCTTCTCGAAAATGCTCCCAAGACGCTATGCTTCCGCTGCAATGGACCTGGATGTCGCGCGCAAGCAAACATTCTTGGATCACCCAGTACCGAGACCAGTATTCGTGGTCTGCCAGCCTCTTTGCATGCTCGGCCCAGTCGAAATCATCGGCATCAAGTACCCTAACGGGCCCTTCAATCCAAAGCCCGTAGACCTCGAGGCGGGGATCAAGCCCCAGCCAGATAGAGACATAGCATGCGTTCTTATAGATCTCATCCATAACTCGAACTTGGGCATTGCGCTCCAAGATATTCTCCTGGTTGATGCAGATTGCGTCCACCCAGAGGTATTTCGCCTCCGAAAGCCGCGCATTCAAGCCGAGGTAATTGAGACAAGACCACAGATTGCGTCTAACTGGAAAATCTCGCCCGTTGAGTTGCAGCATGTCCATTTCATCTCCCTCGCCCCAAGTGTACGAGACAGCGGCATATGGCGGCGCTCTGTTGAGCCCGAAGTGCACAATTTCCAGTGATATGAAAGTCCCATTTCTGATCACCACTGGCCGTAGTAAGCGTAGCTGCCCAGGTTTCAGATCTGAATATGCAAAGTCCATTGATGATCACTTGGTAAAGCTTTGATTCATTGTAGACTTTGAGGCAGGGCTTTATGGGAAATGGTGAATTGGTGTCTCATGGGAGTTGGGTCAAGAGCAATGAGGGGAAAGCTGCAATGCTACGCTAAGCCCATGTCTAATAGGCATAGGCAGCAGTCGTCATGTAAGCCGCAGGGCTGCATGTTCAAACTCGTGATCTTGTGTGCTTCATAATATGTGAGTGTCTGTTTCTTGGTTTAAGAAGGCGTAGGGCTTGATGCTGCGACGTTGTTTATAGATGACAGGTAATATTACCATAGGGATAGAAAGTGGTACGACTGTACGACGTGATCTCTGTCCTGCTACTGTAACTGGCGCCTTTGCTAGATTAAAATTTATTGAGTTCCTTGTACTATTGGTATTCGCACCTGAATCATTGAATCCCTGGAGTATTGCGACATAAATATTTCGCTTTCAGCCCGAGGGTACTCAAGGTAGTGCCCTATCACCACCCGCCTACCCCTGCCTTCAGTAGGATTAAGAATCCCGCTCACCTCCACAAAGCCACATTTTTCGTGTGAAATAAAAGTCATTACGGAGGAAATAATTCCTACCTTGTAGCAAACATGTAGCAACAGGCCCCGTAAATAAACGCGTGCGGCACGCCAGCTATGTTGGGTCGCACATTACGAATAATGCAACTATCCGAGGAGCGTATTCGATGCATGTGGACAGTGTCGCACTGTTGCCCGGCTTATCAACAGAATACAGCCAGTTCAGCACACAAGATATACTCCTACTACAAACAGCCTAGTTCGTCCCCTTCGCCAACATTTTCGTAACATTGGCTGTTCACATAAACACTCCCATGATCAGATGTCCATTAAGCGCAAGACGTCTTATAAAGTTCAGATGCCCAGGGAATCTGTTTTGTTCGGTGCCGACAAATCTAGGCAAGCCAAAGAGAGAAAATACGAAAGACTTTACAATGATTTTAAAACTCGGTCGATGAAACTCTAAGTGATTTTGAGATTTGGCATAACAGCCTCCGGAGACGGGCGACAGCGGTAGGTTTCTTAGTCGGTATGCCCCCTTTTCTGCGACCCTCTGAAGCTGCTGGGAAGTGACTGTGATACGCTCACGAGTCTGCCATCTGCTAGGTCAGGGCGACGCGAAGACCTAGTCAGCCTTCGCCACGATGCTATGGAACGCCGAGCTTGTTGCATTACGCGCGAGGCAGACTTTTCAGGATCATGATCTTGGAGGATATTGGGCCATCTGCGAGGGCGCGAAGGCCTTCTCGGGCCACAGCTTCGGTCAACGCGTATTAACGAAAACGGTCCCCGACGGGTTAGGAAGCATAGCCGCATGTTGGGGCTGTTGGCTTCAGGTCTGCTCTTTTTAATCGACAGACGTCTACGAGAACAACTATATGACGAAGCGTGTGCGAGTGAACCTAGCTTACTGCCGTCTCAAAGACCTTGCAGGGTCCAGTGAGCTTCTCTTCGAAATCGTCCGGGACGTCTCCCTGCAAACGGACCCTGGTGCTCCGATCGATCTCAACGAGGACCAACTGCGGTATACCGAAAGCCGCAACGACACAACGAAGCTCACGGCAAAGCACACGGCAGCGAAGGAGTCTGGCGATGCCAAAAAGCTCAAACAGACGAGGGCAGCCTTGGAGCTCCACAAAAGACAGGTTGGGGCTCTTTTGATCTAGAAAGCCCGTACCAATTACTTCGCCAAAACCGAAAGCCTGCGGCGAAGAGCCCAACCCACCACCGATCTGCGACGACCCGAGCCAGAAGGACCCCGGAAGCATTCGAATTTGGACATGAAGGCCTTGGTGAAGCTATGGACCAAAACGGCGACCACATGGGCTCACGCCGACATCCTCTCCCAGCAGACCATGGACTGGATGGTGCACTACATGGCACACACACCGGGAAAAGTGGCCACTTACTCTGCGAAGAAGTCGACCGAGGAGGACGTCAAATCGAGCTGCCGTTCACAGATGTCGGCTTGCTTTCTTTGCTCTGTGACCTTCCAGTCAAGATCTTGACTCACCAGACACTACAAGACCGTGCACCTACCGCTAGGGGCCTTCGACACAGCTTTCGAATGTCCAGAATGCCGACGCTTGGGGCACAATGCTGTCACGATCACCGATGCCTCTCACTAGAGCACCCACACGGAAGCGATTCACGGGAAAAGACACTCACCACAGCTTGCAAAAGACTCGTCGACGAGGAAGACTGGGCACAGCTGCTTTGTATGCAGCGGACCACTTCCCGAAGCAGCACCAAGGCATTAATTACAACAGACACGCCGGAGCTTTCGACTCTGGAGAGCTGTTCTCTTGTCCGGAGTGTGTCCTCCCTTGGAGCCCGATGTAGAGTGCGGCAGCTTCACCGGCGATGATCTTCTCTTGCATCTTGCCAAGGCTCACGGCCATCCGTCTATCGCGCGATGTGGTGTCTGCAGGGTCTTCTGCACCTCAAGAGGGCTGGCAACCCACGTCAGAGGGCATTCTCGCAAACAGTCCTTCCCATGGTCTGGCGGATGTTTCAAAGCCAAAAAAGGGGGAGCGCCAAGCGCAGGAGTACCCGCGGTGACACACCCATTCCGAGCAGTCATCCAACTCTGGATCCTGGGACACCCAGCTGGTTGGGAAGAGCGCTTTGGAAAGCAGCGTTGGTGTCACGGGCTTACCAAGTCCTCCGGCTTTAGAATACGACAGCACGGAGCTGCCTTCCAAGAGACCACGACTTGAATCTCCATTTGATGCCCCAGAACCTTGGGAGACAGCGGCATCAGATGTCTACACCTTTGTCGACTATTCAATGAGATTCTAGCCTTGGGAAAAAGATGGAAAACAGTGCAGAGGGCACTTCGAGAGCACTTAGGGGGCAGGGACGACTCAGCTTCGCCAAATAGGAACAGGCTTGTTCTCGAGCTTACCAACATCCCCGGGATCAGACTCTGATTTCGAACATGATCTACGAGTTCTGCGGCAACTAGCTCCCCTGACGACCCTTCAGCATAGACGTCGTATCATCGATGGCGACCCGGAACATGTCCCAATTTTTTGGTATGACGCAGGTATCACGAGGGTCTTGCTCTTTTCTCATTTCAACTCGTTGTCCGGAGACAGCCTGCGAGCCTCGTGGGCATGCATGGCTCCCTGCGGCCGGTTTGTTGAGATGGACAAGTCAGATATCATGAACAACTCACAATGCAATGCTGATTCTTGCAAACAGGATGCCGTGTTTACGAACATGACCCATGCCCAGTGGGAAACGACGATCCATTCCAAAGTGTAAGTTTCATGGAACCTGCACCAGCTCTTCCCGAAGCTGGACTTCTTCGTCTTGCTGGCCTCGCTCTCCGGTAGAAGAGCTGCTGGCTGTGCTCGGTCTCTGCTGTCGGATGCTGTCGCGGGGGTCTACCCTTCCCGCCAGAAGCCAGGTCTTGATGGGCGCCATGACCCCCGCCGCCTATGCCGCGCGCGGCGAGAGCTTAATTGCAGATGATATACTTGAAAACGGAGCAATAGTGACTATAATATTAAATACCTAACTTAATATAGCCTTGAGGACCTTGATCTGCTCTAGAATACTTGATCGACTAGTACCACCTTTGGCTGATCTCGATTCAACACTTGTCTCATAGTTAAAAATATCCATGACATCGTCTGTGAATCGATGATCAATAGCCTTTAGTTGTTCAAGTGAGAGTGTATCCATTGGAATACCTAGCTCCTCACTTTTTGCAACTACTCGTCCTGAAATATGATGTGTCTCGCGAAAAGGCACACCTTTCCTGACTAGGAAGTCAGCAAGGTCTGTTGCGAGAAGGGTTGGATCTAATGCAGCTAGCATCCGCTCCGGTCGAATCGTGAGTGTAGAGAGGATACCATTTGCGATCTGTATACTATCAGAGATAGTCTTGACATGATCCAGCATAGGTTCCCAGCTCTCTTGGAGATCTTTGTTGTAAGTGGACGTTAATGACTTGCTTGTCATCATGAAGCCAGCGAGTTGACCAAAACAGCGCCCTGATTTGCCACGAAGTAGTTCAAGCCCATCTGGATTTTTTTTCTGGGAGTTTGTTAGTCATATTCTACCAATTTCAGATATCTCAAGAGTCATAAGCCATTGTCTCAGGAGCAATCTCATGCAGAGAACCGCTTCAGGTAGCAGACAGCTCCTAAAGATTCCAAAAGGGGAAATAAAGAGCACGGGAAGTACTTGCTTGAGGCATCAATGAGGAGCCAGTAGAATACGCGTCAGCAATACTGACAAAGCCAAACTCAAACGAGGAATATAGGATCAAGTCCTGGCTCCAGTTTGAGATATGCCCCATGAACATACTACCCCATTGTAGGAACTCGGTAACGAAATCCCTACTAGACACAGCTCCCATGGAGTTCCAGAGTATACCATCAAAGCCGAGCTCCTTAGCCATCATATCGCGATCAATGTTGAAGGCATTTCCGGCAAGAGCGCCACAACCAAGTGGGCTAAGGTTTCCCATGTTAGTAAGATCAGAGCGTACACACTGCTATACACAGATATGCCTACCTCTGGTTGACACGTTTGAAGGTCTCCCGCAGACGCTCCAAGTCACTTGCAAAGGCAAAGCCAAATGACAAGAGCCAGGCGCTAAACCTCACAGCCATCGCGCGTTGCAGGTGGGTATATCCAGGCATAATATAGTCGCTTTCAAGGTCAGAAAGGTGATTCCTGATTAAGCAGGGGATGCTGGACTTACATCTCAGCCTCGGCACGTGCGATAGTGACCTGAAGGAAGGCAACCAGTTGGTTGTCGATCTCACGTATCCGCTCGCGCAGCCACATGCGCATATCACAGACAACCTGCTCATTTCGGCTGCGACCAGTATGTAGCTTGCCTGCGATATCCTTGCTGATTATTTCCCCAAGCCGACGCTCATTGGCAGTATGAATCTGTGCTCTCATTACATTAGCCGCCTTGCATAAGCCAAGTCGCCTTGAATAAGGTGGGTAGATCAAGAGGTGTGGGTGGCGCCTCACATCCTCATCGTTGGGCATTATGGTGAAGGTATCTGTATCCCACTCCTTCAAAACCTCGCGGAGACCTCGCTCAATTTCGACAAACTCGTCATCGGAAATGATGCCAGACTTTGCATTTGCGCGGGCAAAGGCAATACTGCCGCGGATGTCTTCCTTGTATAGGAGCTTGTCATACGAGATACTCGCGTTATACTTGTGCATGAGGGGATCTATACCGCCTATTATCCGTGAGGTTAGTCTGTATACCGCACCCGAAGCTAGGCGGTCGCGGAGAGCTACCAACCTGTAAAGCGCCCACCCCAGAGCATACCTGCCGCGGGAGCATTCGCCTTATTAGTAGCCATGATGGGCTAAGTGCGAGTGTCGTGTATTGCGATCGAATCGAATTCGCTGCCTTTCAAGAATCAAGGTGGTTGAGGCGGAAGAGGTGATGAAAAATTGTCTGGAGAGCTTTTATTGTGGTGGGGGTTCAGCCTTTCCCCGCCACAGGAACAGCCACTAACTGGACAGATATCGGGGACAGTACGGAGTCCAGGTACGTACCTCTGCTTGGAGTATCAGTACCGCGGAAGAGGTAGGTACCTACCATGTACATGTAAACGCCAGGTACCTACCTCTGGTCAGTGGTCAACCACGAAGATGGAATGTACCGATTGGTGAACATGCACTCCTCCAACACAATATCTTGAACACTCATGAACAAGAGATAAACCAAGACTGCTACCGTGCCCGCACCACATACACATACGCGCACAAACCTAACGTATTCCATCGTTCGGCGCATCACGGCCTTCTTTCCAGACCTACCGAGCCCCGGGGGACGGACCTGCGTCTCGTTTACGGGCTTCTGTGCCTGCGTTGGGTAGGGCGTGACATCTCGTCTCGTGATCATGATGGAGGCGACCGATATCAAATACACCCTCGCCGTCGAGGACGAATTCGACGCACTGTGGGTGGTCCCCCTCGATAGCGATTCCTAGTCTCGTGTTGGAGAGGAGAAAGTGCTGAGTGAGGCCTCCACGTCATGGCCCGGCTTTGTGGCCGTCGCCAGCGAGCGAAACCTCGCTGCTGCATGTCTCACGCCGGCTTTCTGGCCTCCCTCCCTGCCCTCGTGGTACCCGAAGTGCGCCGGGCGCTAACTACTGTTACTGTGTACACAGGTCCATAGAGATCAAGACGCCCAGCCCTCCACCGGCTGCGGATACCAAGAAATATCCCGGTAGGTGACGCTTGCTTTCTGTTTGCCTTGTACAAAAAGCCTATTATTCCCTTGCTAGTTGTTGCTTCCTCTCTATGACTGGCCAGCCCCGTGCCTCGTAAGCCCTGGATAGGGACGTCCTGTAATCTCCTTGTGGCTGGAACTTTGGATTGGAGCTGACAGTCTTGTTAGCCAAGCTCCACGCAAGAAAGGTAGCCAAAGGGCTAGGTTCGTCAGATGGCATTATCTTTCTGCCAGGCCAATGGGACGTGAACTGGGAAGACTCGGATCAGGGGCCACCGTTCCGGCAACGTCGATAGTAGGTCCAAGCCAGCAGCGTACCACCGTCGAATCGCAGCCGCACGCAGGACTAACCGAAGCATCAGCTTCTACTATCTCTCGGGGGTCAACTTCCCGGGCTGCAGCGTCACATACGACATTGAAGCAGATAAGTTAACGCTCTGGATCCCGTTCACGCCGCCGGCAACTATACTATGGTTTGGGAATACGCCGTCTCCTGAACACTGCCTCGCGCGCTCTGACGTGCACGATGTGAAATACACCAACCTGCTCTCAGAGTATCTGGCCTCGCGGCTGGCCAAGGTCAAGACGCTCTATGCTCTACGGCCATCCCAGATGCCCAAGTTTGCCGGGTTTGACCGCCTCAAGCCTCGTCTTCATATCGACACGACGTCTCTGCAGCCCGTCATGGACGAGGCCCGCGTGATCAAATCCGACTACGAGATCGACATGATCCGGAAGGCCAACGCCGTGTCCTCGGAGGCCCACAAGCAGGTGGCGAGGTCCCTGTACGGCCTCTCGAACGAGTGCCAGCTCGAGGCGGCCTTCCTCGGCGCGTGCACGTCCCAGAACGCGCACGCGCAGGCCTACCCCATCATCGCCGGGTCCGGGCCCAACGCCTCGACGCTGCACTACGAGGCCAACAACGAGCCGCTGGGCGGCCGGCAGCTCGTCGTCCTCGACGCCGGCGCCGAGTGGGACTGCTACGCGAGCGACGTCACCCGCACGCTGCCGTTGGTGGGCCCGACCCTGTCGACCGAGGCCAGGGCCGTCTACGACCTCGTCCACCAGATGCAGGAGGAGTGCATCCGACGCGTCCGTCCCGGCGTGGTGTTCCGCGATCTGCAGCTCCACGCGACGCTCGTCGCGGTCAAGGGCCTGCTGCGACTCGGCATGTAGGTGGCTTTTCCTTCCTCCTTTTTTCCCACCATTGCTACAGGTAAAAAGTCGTGAATAGGTGGGATTCGCATACCCCCCCAGAACCCATCTCATCCTAGCCCCTTGAGAAACGAAGAACATGTATGACTGACTGACAGCCGCCTTGAAAAAAAGCCTGCACAACGGCACCGCCGACGAGATCTTCAAGAACGGCACGGGCTCCGCCTTCTTCCCGCACGGCCTCGGGCACCACGTCGGTCTCGACGTCCACGAGTAAGTACCATCCATCATCAGCTCCTGGGTTCAGCATCTGCGTAGATTCCGCATATTTGTTTGTTTGGTGCGACGCAAGGAATGATTCCGACTAAACTTTCTCAACAACACACACAGCGTCCTCAGCAAAGACCTCCTACGTCCCGCCGGCGAGAACATGTGGGGGAAGAGACGGCCCATCGGGCCCAACTCGCTGCGCGCCATGATCAGGCAGGCCGGCGCCGCCACGACGACGACGGAAGCGGGCAGCGACAGCAACGACGGCTCGGGGCAGCATAACACCCTATGGGAGAACATGGTCGTGACCATCGAGCCCGGCATCTACTTCTGCCGCCCCTACATCGAGGCCTACTTCCTCCGCAGCGACCAGCACCGCCACTACATCGACCGCGACGTGCTCGACCGCTACTGGCCCGTCGGCGGCGCGCGCGTCGAGGACTGCGTCCGCGTCACCCCCGGCGGGTACGAGAACTTGACGAGCGCGCCCAAGGGGGAGGCGCTGCTGAGAATCTTGGGGGTTTGAAGGACGAGATGATCTCTCCGATGATCGCGATCTGGGCTGTGCTGGGCTGGGCTGGAGGTGCATTGAGGGTTTTTTTAAGGGATTTTTTTTTTTGGCCTTTTAGCTTTTCATTTCGTTTCCATTTGAGCGTGACCGTCGCTGCATTAGTAGAATATCGATGAGATTAAGACATGAATTCTTTTTTTTTTTTAAGAGTTGTAATACGGAATCACATCAGTTATCATAATTTTTTTTTTTTTGCCCAAGCCCAAGGGGGAAAACTATCATCAGCAACTCGTGGAAGATGGTTAGGTACGTATTTAATATCGTAATTTCAACAACAACCAAGCCAACCGAAAAAAAAAACGACATTTTGCTGGGTATATAGGTAAGTAAGCACCTAAGTCAGGTCAGGTATTAGGTAGGTTAGCTAGAGGTAGGTAGATCAAGCTATCCGCGGCCTCTCTCTCTCTCTCCGACGACAACTCTCGGTGTACGGCAGGGCATGCCTCTCTTCTCCTCTCTCTCCTTCTGTATATAGTCCATTTCTCTCGTCTTCCCGTCCGTCCTTTTCAAGCAAGTAACGCGCAAAAATCTCTCTCTCTCGAGCCCGTTGCATGAAAAAATCGCTAAGACCTAAGACTAGATAGACAAGACGAAATAAAATAATCCATGACCCCATCATACACAAAAAAAAATCGAGTTTTCCCATGCTGCATAGACAAGAGAGATTCATGATAATTCGGATATTCGCTTTTTATACAAATGGACGACAACACGCCCCCCCGCCCTGCCATGCCCCTGCCCCTGCCCCGGCCCGGATTTTTACGTCGATCGCTTTCCCCTTTCTCCCCCTTCCTTCGCTCCGCCCCCCCCCTCTCCGGACGTAAGTAGCCTTCAACTCGAAGGGGAGGGAAAGAGGGGGGGGGGGATTGTGTCGTTTTTTTCCCGGCTCATTCATCATCTTACAGGTACTTCTTAGGTAACGTCTTCTTGCGCTCGTAGAGTATGTATCCGACCACGAGGACGACCTGGCTGCCGACGATGACGAAGATGAGCGTGCCGTGGCGGGGCGTGGCCTGGACGGCGACGTGCTCGAGCATGGAGCCGTGGTTGGCGCTGATGGCGCGCTTGAGGTTGTCCTCGGACTGGCTGATGCGGTTGTTGAGGTCCACCTTGATGTTCTGGATCTCGCGCTGCATTTTGGTCACCTCGCTCGCGATGAACTCGAGCCGGTCGAGCTTGTCGAGCTTCGAGAGCGACGACTGCAGATTGTTGATCATGCGCGATGTCTCCTCGTGCCGCTTCTCGTTCTGGTTGTTCATCCCGGCCACCTGCCGGAAGATGGTGGACAGGTGGTGGTTCACGCTCTGCAGGCGGTTGTGCAGGTCCGCGAACTGCGCCTTGGAGCTCGTGATGGTGTCGGGGGTGGCGTCGGGGATGGAGTCGTCAAAGGTGTCGTCATCGGACGACCTGGCACTGTTCCTGTTCTGGTTCTGATTGTTATTGTTGTTGTTATTGCGGCCGTAGCTCGTCTGAGCTCTCGCCTGGTTCTGGCCGCCGTCGTTCTGCCGTTGCTGCTGGTTTGACGACGACGACTTGGCGCCGAGGTCCTCGGTCATGACAACCAGCTTGAAGACCTCGAAGGAGTCCGGGCTGTCGGCCGAGGCGGCCGTGATGCCGAACTGGTAGCCGGGGGGGATGGTGATCTGGTCGCTCTCGAAGCAGAGGCGGTTGTCGATCTCGACCTTGAAGGCCTGGGCGGTCTGGCGCAGCTTGATCTGCGAGGGCCGGCCCAGGTTGCGGTAGGCGTAGTAGCAGTGGCCGAAGGCGAGGCTATCGACGCTGTGGTGCGACTTGAAGTCGGTGGTGCCGTCGTTGAGGAAGCCTCGGATCATGCCGGCGGACCCGCCGTGCTGGTCGACGACGAGGGCCAGCCCGTCGAAGCGGCCGACCGTGTAGATGCTCGACGAGCCGATCTCCTGGGCCCCGGCGCGCGCGAGCCAGATGTTCAGGTTGCCGCTGCCCCGCTCGCCGCCGTTGACGCGGAAGTCGACGTCGGCCACCCACTCGCGGTACTGGTTGGTCTGGTCGGCCCAGGCGGCGCCGCGCGTGTTGCCGGGGGCGGGCGGCGTGAGGATGAGCTTGTTGGAGAGGACCTCGGGCGGGTTCGGCGTGCCCTGTATCGAGAAGCCGGGGACGCTTGCCTCGCCGCGGTCATTTATCCTGGCGAGGGAGACGAGGGTCAGTCAGCTCAGAGGTCGCTCCTCAGTCCAGGCAGAGGGCTTCGCTTCCCGGTTGGCCATGGCCGCCTCTTCGGCTGTCTGGTCAAGGGCTGAGGGAATCAGGTACACATACCTCCCGGTATAACCAAAGCTGAGCTCACTGACCAGGAATTGGCCCTGTGCCGCAACTGCGGTGACTAGTCCCAGAGCGAGGACGGGGGCGTGCTGCGGGAGGCGCATCGTGGGCCACGGACGTCCAGTTCGATTCACGCGGACAGGACAGGTACAACGAGTGAATGCACCGAATGGCGAGCCCCGGCAGTGCTGGATAGACGCCACGCAAATCGAGCTGCGGGCAGGTTGGGACGGTCTGGGTCGGTGGTGATTAAGGACTTGGCCTGTGTTGCTCAATACATGGCGTCGTCGAAGCAATATGTAGGCATGTACATATAGATAGATGTAGGCAATCTGGCCGGATATGGTACATGTGGTATATCATGCATGGGGGTTGTATACTATACTAGTATAGGCATAGCGCATCTTGGTAGCTTGATCAGAGGCAACTAATTAGGCTTAGCCTTACCGCCTTGAGCGAGATCCACCTGCTATTAGTTGCCGCTTTCCATTGCTCGGGAAGTACTCCGTACCTGGATAGCCCAGCTCAGTAGGTATCCGGGGTAGCTATATTTATAAAGTGCAGCTTGTATATTATTGGGGGGCTTGGGCACGACGTCAAGGCAAGTACCCTTGTGACAGCTACCAGCGCCTGAAACAAGGAATTGACTTCCTATAATGCATCGTGAGGACACTTTGCAATAACGAATCAAGAGAAACAGCTAAACCTCCAAGGAGAAAAGTCTGCCACGATGTGGTCGGCATGGGCTTTAGTACTATCTTGCTACGGAACCTCGTTCCGGTGGTCCCAATAAGTATTCGCTAGTATTAGGGGTTTATGAGGTACCCAGTACTTACACAACAGCCCGGCGGAATGGAAGTACTACCTTAGGTACCTAAACGTCTCTCGGAATTAAAAGCTCTAGTCTAGGACTCTGCTAGACGTGTCTGTTGTAAGTTGGCATTTACTACGTAGCCCCTCTATATATCCTCAATTAATGACAGGTAGGTTGGTTACCTACGTCCTTGATCAGTGGTGCAACCCTGCCTAGTACTTATGAGCTTCTATATACCTCGGTAGGTACCTACAGGTAGGTATCACCTGAAAGTGAAAGGGTGTTTTCACAGCTGAAACATAAGCCTGGTTTGGGTGGGCGTTAGCGTACCTACATGGATCACTCCACACACCCTTACCCGACCCTTGACCGGTAAGCCCTGACACGAGACCGATGGGTCTCCACATGGGAACGACCTACCTACTGCGATGCCTTATCTTATCGGGACGTCACTTCAGTTCCAATGTCTGTCCAATTCACCCATCCCATAGGCTGAGAGCTGCTGGAGCAGAGCGGTTCATAGCTGCATGGCGGGATAGTGATTGTTGCGCCTCACGAACACCAGACACGGCTACGACTCGCGCAGACACCGGCAAGACCTCGTACCGTGTCGGCCATGCAACTGCTCTCGCCGGCGCAATGAGCGACACATACCCAACCCTCGCGCAGTGCGCCATCGTCGCAACCGCCTTCAAGATCCTCCTCTTCCCGGCCTAGTATGTACGCCCATACCTTCAAGCCTCGAAGATGGCGACCCCCCATGATTCCGCCTGATGCTGACGGACCGCCCACGCTCGCAGCAAGTCGACCGATTTCGAGGTCCATCGAAACTGGCTGGCCATCACCCACAGCCTCTCCCCCTGGGAATGGTACTACGAGAAGACCTCGGAATGGACCCTCGACTATCCTCCCTTCTTTGCCTACTTCGAGTGGCTTCTGTCCCAGGTTGCCAAGCTTGCCGACCCTGCCATGCTTCGTGTGCCCAACTTGGAATATGACAGCTGGCAGACCGTCTACTTTCAGAGGCTCACCGTCATCATAACCGAGTTGGTCCTGGTCTACGCCCTTCAGCGGTATGCTGCCCCCGTTTCGTTCGTCTTGGTTGGTGCCGGCCAGGCAAGCTGATGCGCTGTCTCTAGGTTTGTCGAGTCCTCGCACAGCCTGTACAGGCGGGCCGCCCAGGCTGCTGCCATATCCATTTTACTCTCGCCTGGTCTTCTCATCATCGATCATATCCATTTCCAATACAATGGCGTCATGTACGGCTTTCTCCTCTTGTCACTGGTTTTGGCGCGACAGAAGTCGACCCTTCTCGCCAGCGGACTGGTCTTCGCCGCGCTCCTCTGCATGAAGCATATATACCTCTACCTCGCTCCGGCCTACTTTGTCTTCTTGCTTAGGGCCTATTGCCTCTCGCCAAAGTCCATGTTCAGAATCCAAATCGCCAATTGCGTGAAGCTGGGCCTCGGCATCGCTACCGTCTTTGCCACGGCCTTTGGCCCTTTTGCTCTCAAGGGTCAGATCCCCCAGATCCTTAGTAGACTGTTTCCTTTTTCTCGCGGCTTATGTCATGCATACTGGGCACCCAATGTATGGGCGCTATACTCTTTCGCCGATCGTTTCCTGATCCTCGGTAAGCTTGATAAGCCCAATCTCGATTCCCGTCACGTGGCTAACTGGTGTCAGTCGCACCGCGTCTGGGCCTATCCGTCAAGGCTGAAGCTATCAATAGCGTGACGCGAGGTCTCGTGGGGGATACGTCTTTTGCAGTACTCCCTGAGATTACGCCTAGACTCTGCTTCCTATTGACCCTCCTCTTCCAAGGCATACCGCTCATGAAACTCTTCGCCCGTCCGAGCTGGGACGCCTTCGTCGGAGCCGTCACGCTCTGTGGCTATGCTTCCTTTTTATTCGGGTGGCATGTCCATGAAAAGGCTATACTACTTGTTCTTATCCCCTTCAGTCTGATCGCGCTCACGGACCGACGTCATCTAAGTGCGTTCCGGCCGCTGGCGGTATCCGGCCATGTATCGCTATTCCCACTCCTCTTCACAGCCGAGGAGTTCCCCATCAAAACGGTGTACACCATCTTCTGGCTGGTTCTGTTTCTGATGGCCTCCGATCGCCTGGCACCCGCGGCCCAGTGGCCGCGCTTCTTCCTCTTTGACAGACTGACGATTATTTACATCGCAGGGAGCATCCCCCTGATCGTGTACTGCTCGCTGCTGCACCAGGCGATATTCGGCAAGCGCTACGAGTTTCTGCCGCTCATGTTCATGAGCGCGTACTCGGCCTTGGGGGTTGTCGTGAGCTGGGTGGGGTTCATGTTTGTGTACTTCACCTCATAACACAGGTAGATGTAACTATAGATAGATATCAAACCATTTTGTATGATTCCATTCAGATGGCTAGCTGTCTGTCAGTACCTATGTGAGGTTAGATACCTAGGTTAGGTACTTAGGTACTTACTGACAGACGGTGAAATGATTACGAAGCGTTGTCTACTTAAACTGTCAAGATTAATACGGCACTGTAGGTACTGAGTTTGAAAACTCCCGTACGGGGTACCTACAGGAGGTAGGCAGGTGACCCGGGGCGGTACCTAAGACTCAAAGTACTTAGTAGCTTTGACACTAAACGTTAACAAGAGGACCAATCAAATTTGAGTATTCACCCACCGCCTTCCTCTTATGGAAGATGCATCATCCCCAAATCTCACATCGCCCCACCTATGCGGCTTCGACAGCTTTCTTTTCCGTGCCTGTGCTACCTAGGACCATCAATACAGCACCACCGACCTTGGGAATTCCCAACGGTCGAGTTGGCGTAAGATTCCAATTTTGGGCAGTATACCTGGGAAACCAACATAAAGCCAACAAGAATCCAGACACCCGTGAAGAGGTTAAAGCCCTTATCATACGTATGACATAATGTAGCAAGCTCGGCAGCTACCTACCTGTATGCAATGTGTGCTTAATTTCAAGCTATAATCATGGTTTTATACCCTGACACCCAAGTGACTGCCGTTATCCCGAGAGACGTATGCTTCTCTTTTGTCTGCCGGATAGGGCGGTCCTATTGTAGCTCCCGTCTCACGACAAGACTTGCGGCGATCAACGCTTTATGACTCGCGCAGTCCGTCTGGTCAAGGGAGGGCATCGCGGATAGCTAGCTTGCAAGTCTAACATGCCTAAGGATAACCAACGCATCTGTTTTAATAGAAAGAAAAAACATTCTCGTTTATCTTATGAGGCAACCTTGCGTGCCTTCCCTTCTATGGGTTGGGTGACACTAGGAGAAGACTTTTTGTTTTCTAAGAGCGTAGTCACGAACTGAGAGATGGATTAAACGATAGCCCCCCGTTCACAGCCCAGTATAAGTCAGTTGCCCGTCAACCTCATTGCTCCTCAGACGTGCCGACACGTGAATTACTCAACGAAGATTTGTAGAGGGCGCATGGAAAGTCGTGTCATGTATGGAAGTGCATAGGTTAGTATGAAAGGAGGGAGTCTGCGGCTGATACCAAGAATGGCTCGGCTCGAGATCGGGCGGCTCATAATCTTGAGGCGTTAGCCGCTCCTGGTTAGATGGGCCATTCATATGGGCTCTGAACCGTTGTAGAACAATTGGAAGTTCCTGGTTTAAGTTCTTGCCCAAGGGCACTTAGGGAAAGCAATCTCGAAACCGCCGGTCGATCATGACATAATCAATAAGGCGACATGGCTCGCAAAATAGAGCAGCGGTGGCTAGCAATTGCTTCACGCAAAAAAGAAAAGCGTAGGCCATGGATGCTCTGCTCAAATCTGTTACCCCAGGGCGAGTGTTACTAAAGATACTGCTAGGCGTATGCAGATGGTGGCGGCGAGACATAGGTAGGCCTGGACTAGGCTGGCTGGCTGGGTCCGCTCCCAAGCCTCACCGATACGGCGGTACCCCCAATTAGCAGTCGGCGGTATCGTGACGCCCACCACGGAGAAAACAAGGCAACGCGGACAAAACGCTTTACTCGAGCACGGCCAAGGCGGCCATCTGGCACATCCGGCGCCAAGGCAGGGAGCCAGACTCTCTTATACCGGCCGTATCCCTCCGACATGGAGACTTACACGCAGCGAGACAGAAACAGAGGTACAGATGTGCAGCCATGCATTGGAAGGAAACACGGCCTGGGACAGACAAATACTATGTCGGCGGGCTCACTGGATATTCCTCTACGATTTGAGGGCGGCATTGGCCTGGTTGGGCTCTTACCGGCGCGCCATGTCGGCTGCGAAATGCGTGGCTCGGGTCGAGGGAGTCGTGGGCTCCCGGACCCAGGTTTGGAGGAAAACAGACCATGTCAGAAGAAGCAGCAGGCAAGGCGGGCACGGGGACGAACAGCAGCATATGGCAGCTTGTTCTGTTGTCCGCTCGCCGGCGATCGAAACGAGTATAAAAAGGTGCAGGGCAGAGGCGAAGGTGGCCGGCTAGAGGCTCTGGGTTCGGACGATGGGGTAGGTAGGGCAGGTAGGGCAGACACGCGCGGTGGAGGAGTCTTGATTGACTGATGATTTGAGGCCCATCTTAAATAATAGAGGCGACTTAGGCCCACCGTCGGAAGGCAAGCTGACCACTCACCACTCGGCAAAACGCCGTGGCCCCCGGCCCTGGCTCTGCAAGTGGACCCCCAAGCGTTCAAGGTTCCCGCGACTTATGGGAACAGCCAGCTGTGCTCCCTTCTGCGACCTGGTTGGCAGTGGTGGTACTGACATTGTTGCTGCATAAACCTTTTCCGACTATTATTATTATTATTTGCTGCTTAGGGCTCTCTCTCTCTCTTTGCCTGCCCTGCCTTGGGTAGCTACCTAGCTACCTACCTCTTCCTTACCACCTAACCCGCCTGGTCCTCCTCCTCGTCCTCCTCGTCCTCCGCCTCCGCCTCCTCACTCCTCCCTCCTCCCTCCTCTCCCTCTTCTCCCTCCTCCTCCCTCCTCCTCCTGCTTCCAAGCTTTCTTCTTTCTACCTACTCCTCCGCCTTGCTCGCCTCCTCGCCCGCCCTTCGTCTCCCGCCCAAGGGCCGCACCCGTCCCCCCCCTTCGCCCTCCCCCGTTGATTGGCGTCTCACAAAACTTTTCGGCCACCCTCTTCCTCGCTCGCCACGCCCGAGCTCGCCCCCCCAGTCCTGGATATCCACCGGCTGTCTGCAGGTCCACATCACATGCCCGCTGGCTCCATGTCTTCAACGCGTCAACGCCCGCTGACCGCGTCTTGGGTATAATTTTCGCAGCCTCACACTCACCCCGTCGCCCCGTCGCCCCTTCACCACGCCACGCCCAGTGACACCTGCGCGCTACCCGTCTGCTCCGCTCCCCCCCCCCGAATCCCACCCTGACCCCCTCGCAGCACTCGTGAACAGCTCTTACCACGCAGCATCTTTTCATGCCAATCCAACTTCTGTACCGCCCACTTATACAAAACAAGCGCATTGAGTCCGCCGGCTGGCCCCCGGATCTGCAGACACTCCCACCCTTGCGCTTACCTCCCTCGCCCTCATCATGGTAAGCTAGCAACGTGAATCCGCCGTGATATGCGCCTCGCTTACTCTGATAGGTTCTTTTTAAGCGCAAGCCTGTGCAGTTTCTCCAGGCGCCTCAAGTCGAAGATGAATCTGTAGAGGTACCTTCACCCATGCTGCGCGGCCTGAAGTTGCTTGCCCACTAACCTCACCTGTCTGTCACTTTAGGTCTGGCACATTCCTCATACTGGCGAGGTGTTCTCGACATATGAAGAGTATCTAGCCCGGTGAGTTCGGTCCAACCCCCCTTCCTCTAGCTCGTACGCTTCTTCATAGACGGCGAGCTAATGATTGTGATGCTCAGAATCGATTTTTATAATCAGGTTGGTACCAATATCAACCCTCTGCTCCGTGTTTAACCTCGGCGCCCATTGACGTATCTTCAGCCGCGATTCATTTGCCAGATAACCGGCCACTCTGGCCTGACCTTCTTTGAAGCGCTCAAAAGCGAGGTAAGTCTTGGAGCTTGGTTAACCAGAGCCGGTCCACAGAGTCTCTAATTGGGTGGACAGCTGGCTGGCGCGCAAGAGGTTGACCAAGCATTCCCCGAAGCCCTGAAAGGTCCGGTTCTTCGCCGGGTACAATTCCAGACCATTTCACGCATCGATACCCTTGTTGATATGATATACGATGAATTTAAGGCCGACTATTATCCTGGCGAGTCTGTAACGATACAGCTTGCGACTGGGGAACGTTTGACGGGCATCGTGCGGGATAAGGCTCGGCTAGGCAGCAAGGTTCTCCCGGACGGCACTTTGACGCAACCTTATTCGCGATATTCTACCAGCATTGACGGCCGACCCGACGAGGAAGCTGTTGTCGATAGCGAACATATATTTCGAGACAGGAAAATATTCACGAAATCCGTTTTGCGATCCTTTATCAAGAAAACTGTCACGAGGGAAGCCTGGAACGGAGCTCCTTGGCTGGTCAAGCACGACGTCGCAGCCCAATACCATATCGACACTCGAGTCCCCCCCCACCTTCGATACGACAACAAGCTTCTCGAACGCAAGCAACAACAAGCGCAGAAGCGCGCTCTGCAGCCTACGAACGGCTTGCATGATGTGAATGGTATAAACAGCGCATTTCACAATGCAGGTCCAGCTAGGCTACCCGAGCTTAAGCCCGCCCCGAAACACCACAAAATGCAGAGGATCCAACAGGGCCATCCCGGACCACAGGTTAGGAATAGCCCAAATATGTTCCTTGACCAGGACCACGGACCGTTGCCACCTGTCCCTGGGGACAATCCCTTCCACTTCCCTGTTCCCTTCCGACAAAGCGCCCCGACTCCAGTCGCGTTTACACAGCCCGAGCTCCCTCCACCTCCACCGCCGCCACCGAAATATCCCATTGAGGATCTGCAGCTCCCGCCGCGTGACGACTATGTACGCCCGCCCCTGAAGTTTCTCTGCCGGGACCCACCGGAGGGTGTCGTGGATGGCGGTACGCTGAACGACAAGATCCATATGAAATCCGTTGGGCCATTGCTAGAGACATGGGACACACTAAATGTGCACTGCGAGGTATTCAAACTCGACTCGTTTACCTTCGACGATTTTATACAGGCCCTGGAAATCAGCAGTCAGGATACTCCGTGCGAACTCTTCACCGAGATACATTGCGCTGTCCTAAAGCAAATTGTAAGCTCCGAGGCCGATGGCGGCAAACTACAGGTGAACCTACCTGAATTAGATGAGGAGGACGAGGATGATGAAGATGAAAGTGCGTTGCCAACGCCCGAGCCCGAGCCCGAGCCGAAACCACCTGGTCGAGCGACAAGAAGCAGTCTCGCGAAACTCGAGGCAGAGCGACTGAGGGCCGAGGCCGAAGCTGCCGAGAAAGAGAAGACGCCCGAAATTGTCGACAAGCATCGGGCCCCCGAGTTACTGATGGACTATAATTGGATCGAAGAACTGAAGAAACGCAACTTCCAGGAGGGCGGCTGGGAGATGATGATGGTTGGGCTTTTGCACCAACTTTCAAAGAACCCGCGACGGACCACGGCCTGCGAAGAGTTGCTTGCGGAGCTGGTACCACCAGATGAGGAACCCAGCGTAGAGCTCGTCCGCGATCAATATTCAAGCCTGGATCTCAATCACCGCATATCTGCTCTTCAAATAATATGCATGCTAACGATGGAAACGAAGGCCGTTCGTGGCTATATGGACGAATGCGCGGATACCATGACTAAGTATCGAAAGGAAAAAATTGAGAGTCAACGTAAACGGCGGCAAGCGTAAGTTAGGCAATCTCACCATCTGCATAGCCTGAAATGAGCTAACCCGATTATTAGAATGGAAGATCTCAAGGCTCTCAACGAACAACGGAAGATCCTCCTGCCAGACAATATGCCGCCATCACCGCCTTCAGATATTGCAGATGTCGCCAAAACCAACGGCGATACAAGAATGGCCGGAGGCTATGATTCACCCGATGATGCTAGTGAGGACGAGAATGAAAGCGACGATGACGGTCGGGCTCGCCGCAGCCTTCGGCGTGGTGGTGATCGCGCAGCTGAACGTCAGCGGAAGCGGGAGGAGCAAGAGCGCAAGAGGGAAGCGGAGTTGGCAGCCAAGGCCCCAAAGCAGTCAAAACAATTTTTGAAAGTCTTGAAGGATATTCGAAAGAAAGAGGACGAAATCAAGAAGTGCGAAGACGAGATTGCCGTTATTGACAACGATCTGCGGGAAGCCGACTGTGGAAGAACCCGCGTTCTGGGCAAGGATCGGTTCTGGAATCGGTACTACTGGTTTGAACGAAATGGTATGCCGTATGCTGGTTTGCCCACCAGCTCGACGGCCGATGCTGGCTATGCCAATGGTTGTGTTTGGGTTCAAGGACCCGACGACATGGAGCGTGAGGGCTATATCGACCTCCCTTCTCAATATCAGGACGAATACAAAGCTAAATTCAAAATGACGGTGCCCCAGAGGAAGAAAATGGAAGAGGGCCGTACCAGCGTGTTCAACGCGCGGCAATGGGGGTTTTACTCGGAACCGGGCCAAGTGGACTCCTTACTGAACTGGCTCGACCCCCGTGGCTTCAACGAGATGAAGTTGCGAAAGGAACTACTGCTGTACAAGGACAAGATCGTGGTAAACATGGAGAACAGAGCTGGATATATTGACATGGAAGAGGAGACGAACAATGAGAAAGAAACAGGGAAAAAGGAGGAGGCCAAGCGCATGAGTACCCGAACGAAGGCCCAGGCCAGCCCGGAACCAACCGGCTTCCGCAGCCTCAATTGGACAAACACTATGGCGATTGATCTACTAGGGCATCTGCACAGCGAGCCGCCCCCGCCGCCAAAGCGGAAAGGTGGGAGAAGGAGTCGTGGTGGCTAGACCGCCTACATACCCGTGTCGATCCGATCCAGGCGGCTCTCTCGGTGTTGGTTTGGGCTCGAAAACCAAACGCCAATCGCAGCGCCCCTGGCGGATGATTGTATCAAGATTCAATACTGCCGCAGCCTTACGTTGCTGCTAAATCCTGAGAAACTCGGGTTTCCCCTGAGCCTTCCAGATCTCAAATGCATCGTGTGAAGAAGGTTTCGGGGCCGCATGAGAGAGATTTCATCTACGCTTGCGTCTTAGGGAATTTCTGCAACCAAAAATAATATAACTTTGCATTCACAACAACAACAGCAACAACAACAAGCAGCTAGCTGAGCCTTATTTATCTAAGCGAGTTCTAGCTCTGAGTGACATTACATATGGTTCATGGAAGAGGGACTATTTCTGAACTCAACTCAATTACTAGGAGAAGAGAGAAAGGAAGGGAGGGGAGGGGAGGGGAGGGGAGGGGAGGGGAGGGACAGAGGGACATTGGCATTTATGTGGCGGCAGCACTGGACTTCGCCGGTATGAAAATACTGAATATAGACGGAACAGGACAGGACGGGACAGGGGCGGCATTTTGTCTCATTCTTATTTTTATTTTTATTCATTTACTTGTTTGGATTGTTTTTGTCCCCCTAGTATTGCTGCGGTGCACGACAGACAGACAGGACAAGAACAGGACGGGACGGGACATTAGGGGAACCCATTTTTAGGTGTTTAGCATGAATCATCATGGTCATTATAGGGGGTTGAAAATGAAAAGCTGTATATGTGTGTATGTATGTATGTATGAATTATCTAGCATTTTACTATGGCTTACCTACTTATTATTTTTCCCTTATTTATCTCGCTTTGCTTAGGGGGGAGGGGCCATCCGTTGAGCTACCACCAAAGTTATTAACAACTTTCTCAAGATCACCAAGTTCTCGCAAACGCTCGCCTCGTCTCGTCTCGTCTCCGGGTATGAATGAGTTGATTAGACCGAAGGGGTTCATTTGCCCCCCTCGAAGCGATTTTTATTGGAGTTTCTTTTGTGATATCTGGGTAAAAAAAAAGTTTGCCTCTAGATACACCTTTTGAGTCCATCCCTCCTATACCTTATCCCTCGACTTCCCTTCCCTTCCTTTCCCACGGGACGTCAAACGCCCTAGACTAATGCACGGCATTTTTGTCATCGATGTTCAACCCTCCTCTTCCCTCCCTCCCTCCCTCCCTCCCTCCCTCCCTCCCTCCCTCTCTTCCCTGCGCCGCTCTACAGTCTACTGTATGATGAATGGAACGACAATTGTGTATATGATGGCATGGTAGGAAAGCCAAGCCAAGCCGAGCAGCGGTTAAGACAAGGCGAGAAATTGCGGCTCTTTTTTTCGTACTCCGTAATCGGTTTTCCTTCACTAGATTTGCAAAGATTCTTCATCAGCCGTTTATCTGCTTTTTTTTGCCAAACTAGAAGAAGCTCCTGGGAAAGCTCTGGTTTATGCATTGGCCGATCCCAGTCGTCGGTCGGCCCATTATATACCACATTAGTAGTACTATGCAGCATTGGCATGTATTTTTTTTTCTTTCTCTTTTGGCTCCGGGTAACGGTCGTCGTAGTGGATTGCTCTTCACCTCACCCATCGTTTCATCGCGTGGCATGAAAATAGGAAAAATCGGAAGTCGAGACCGCGGGCTTGATAAAGCGACAAAGTAAAAATGATAGACTGACCGCCCTCTCGAGGCACTGTGAGGTTAGTATTAACACAGCTGAATGAATCAAATTCTAAAATGCTTCAGTTACATTGCCCCGAAGCAGATTGTCACAAAACCAGTTTGTTTATGTGCCGCTGCTTCAACCGACAGCCGTCGCAGTCGACGACTGCTGTCGTTTTGCCGGTGGCGATGAATGGCCCTATAGCTGAGATTAGCAGAATCCTCACCCGGGCCATTGGGATCACTGTCGATTCATCTGGTAGAAATTGATATATCAAATATCCTGCCATCATCATTGCCCTACATACTTCAGTTGGTGCATTGCGCTTTCGCTGAGGGGCCGGTGCTGTGCCGTTGGCGACCGCTTTCTTAACGGGCCGGGTAGGCTTCGTTTCACCGGCTTCGAAAACATCGTCCGGTAGATTGGTACTAGGATTGCTAAGCAGTTGAGTATCCCCCACGTTGGAAGTGACTTACTTTCTCACGTGTTGGACACTTAGAGCATTTAGCTCGGCAGAGAACTTTTCCCACTCGCTGCACATCTGCTTGAACGTATTGACCTGATAAGACAAATCTAGGGATTTGGCACCTGGCAAGCCATCAAGGCCTTGGGTTAGGAATTCCAATCCAGAGTGAAATCTAATAGAGGCTTCTAGAAGTCAGGCACCGATGTCAACGGATTACGCACCTTCTGCAAGCTCCAGGCCAATGTAGTGGGTTGTGGTATGTATCCTCGTTGGTTGTGCGGCGTCTTCGGTTTTGGCCTTTGCGTCTTGGGTATCAGCCTCGACATCGGGACTGTCTTTATCCTTTGCTACAGTGTCCTCGGCAGGATCTGGCTCCTTGGTCACGTAGACTAGGCTACCATTCTGGACCTCTGCACGCTCTTCATCCGTCTTGGCAAGGTGCTGTCGCTCAAAGCCCTTGTTAAATGGACGGGCCAGGGCAACCGAGGCGTGACGTTCCAGCTCACCGACTAGAATGCGAACTTTGGATTCCACGAAGCCAGACCAAATCTTGTGGGCCTCTTTGGTAGTGCTCGAGGCAATGACGGCAAGGTAATATTTGTGGTCATGGGTGAAAAAGCTGTGCTTGGCAAACAGCGCTTTCCACGGGAGCTCCGAGCCTATTATCTTATCGGTGAGTTCAACACCGCGTTCAAGCTCGCGCTGTATTATGGTCTTGGTGGACTGCGTGATGTTGAAGGTAGCGCACATCTGGGGGTAAGCAGGGGTGATGACAGGCATTAGGTGGAAGCTATCACTCTTATAAATCTGGGGGAGTACACACGTCAGTAGGGCCGGTCACGGAATAATAGTATGGGCGAAGGGAACGGGGCAAACCTTTGGATTCCAGACACGCACGTTCAGCGGCCCGTCTTCCATGTGTTTGAGCTGGACCGGTATGGGCCATGGCCAGCCCTTCATGACCAAGAAGAACTTGGCGACGATGGTGGCACTCGTAGCTTTTGGGTAGAGCTGACACACGCGGGCAACCATCATGGCCCACACAACACCGCCAGGAAAGCCAATGATGTTGGCATAGATGGCACGGCGCTGGGCCCACAACTTGATGGCACGCAGAGCGGTGCGGAATGTGCTCTGCTCAGGGACAAGGTTCAGGATCTCCCTGGTGACGCGAGTGCCGTTTAGAGACCTCAGCTCCCGGTCATCGAGTCCACGCAAATACTCGTTGCTGGTCAGTTGCAGCTGGTTGCGGGGAGGGAACTGGGTCAACGTGGCAATCCTGGAGAAGATCAAGTCAATGCTGATGCCCCAGTACTCGAACTTGATGATGGGCACAAAGGCCTCCTCGACAGCGGTCAAGCCGGTGATGGCGCCAGGCGGGGCCATCTCCATGAGCAGGTCGGGAAAGTACTTGAAGTAGTCATCGCGGGTGACGTAACGAGGAGCGGTAACGAGGGTGTCGATATCGGAGCCAGGGCCGTAGACGCCCAGGCAATAGCTGCCGTATGTAAAGACCTCACCGCGCGCATCTCGGATGAGAACATCGTTGTGAGGTTCTTTGGCTCGGGCCACCTTGCGGACAAACTCGTCGGCGATGCGCTGCAGATCATTGATGACCTTTTCTCTGTCGAGGCGGAAAACATGGTCAGCTAGAAGCCGAGACGAATTGACAAGCAGAAGAAGGCGGCACGGGGGTGTTCTACGCACCGTTTCTTGGTCTCCGAGGCTGTCTCGAAGGTGTTTTGGCGTCGCAGCTCCTCGAGAAGCAGCGTGGTGGAGTGGGATTCGGCGGGGGTGGGCGGCGCGGACGATATGGGCTTGGTGATGCCCCAGGTCTTTTCTGAGCCCTCCATCGGGATGTGTGACGCGCTGTGGACTGTGCGGCGACGCGGCTGGTGATGCGGCGTGCTTGTTGTGGGCTCTGCTGTGCTCCGCTGTCAGTAGTAGGCTGGACGGCCGGGGTTGGCCGGGGCGGTGGTGCGCGTCGGCGTGCGATCGTGCGGCAGACGGGGAGAAGGAACGAGAGTCGACGATGCGTGGATCGCTGGGAGACGGCTGATGGCTACGGGGCAAGCGATGCCGTGCCATCCATGTATGTAGTAGGTATGATGCGTCACCGGCGGCGGCACTGCTCAGCGTGGTGTCTGCTCGTGGAGCCGGCAAGGGAGGGTTCGTCGGCGGACCCGAGTCAGAAGTCAACAAACACCCCCACGACTTCCCGTACAAGCTGACACGGCGGCGTGGTATCAATGTGCAAGCGAGATGCTGTGTATGGGATGTTGTTGTGTCTGACCTGAGCGCTGAGCAGAAGAGGAGGGTTGATGATAGCCAAACAAAAATAGAATACTCGTCCAGCCTAATACCGGTTACGCTGCCCTCTAACACGACTAGACTAGGTAGGTAGCACCAAGACCGGTACCCAGGTACAGCTGCAGGTGCCTTCTATTGGCACCAAGGGCCACCCGTGGCGTGACCCACCCCCTTAGCGGCATCTACCAGTACGTTCCCATACTATCTAGCCTGAGACCTTACCAACGGTACACTAACCCAAGGTGGGAACAATAGGTACCTATATAATTGGCTGCTACATTAACATACCTACCTAAGGTGTACGTACCTATCGACAAACAGAAATCAAGCTCGAGATGTATAACTATGATATTATTCAAAATGTCGTTTGTTGTTGGAGACTGCGGCATAACAGAGGTTGAGCCAGTCGACCAGCCACCATACCATGACAGGACAGCCATGTTAAAACTTCACCCATCCATCCATCAACTCCGTGGCCTTCTTTGGCCATCCGTACTTGGATATCCAGAACACCAGACCAACCAGCCCCAGGCTACTCAACACCTCCACCGCCATCCACCCTCGAGCCTTCAGGTCCGCTACCACTTGGAGGAGCCCTAGAGGATCCTGGTGTTGGTGCGTCTCCAACGCCCCGTACCGTCCCGTCTCCTTCCTTTGGCTTCGTCTTCGTCCACCGCTGTCGGCTTCTCTCGCCCCGTTCACTGCCACTAGCGTGCCATCCTGCACACACTCATGAAGCTTCTCCGTAAGCCATACCGCCCGCTCGCCCCGCGGCAGAGCTTCATACCGTAGTCTCTCGCTCGCCAAGCTCCGCTGCAGTTCTGCCGCCCAACTCGCCAACTGCACCCGCCCTGCCCCGTGGCTTTGCTGGGAGCTCGAGCATCGAGCAAGCGCCAGAGAGAGCTGCTGTGTGAGGCCCGATGAAAAGTCGGGCACGGGCGGGTCAAGCGGTCTGTACAGCCCACGCGGACGACGTGGCCGTACCTCCCGCCACTGCACGAATTTCCTAGCTACCGAATGCCGAAGCCAAGATGCTCCGTCGGGGCTGAACATCTTCGCTACAAGAAAGGCGAGATCGGTCGGTATGAGCGGTTGCACGTATTCCGGGCTCATGAGGAGACTCGCATCCATGATATCGTGGTCCGACGCCGTCGTACTAGACGCGGTATACGGGATAGGCGGCGTGAAGCTGTCTCCTTTCTCCCGGCTCATCGCGGGCGTGAATGTAAAGGGTCGAAGGCCAGCATCTTCAAGCTGTCGAGCGATTTCTTGTTTACAAGCCATGGTTTGTTCCTCAGAGAGCACATCCGCTCGTGCTAGAATGGGGATGACATTGGTTAGGGGTACCAGACGACGAAGATATTCCAAATCGGCTGGCTTCAAGTCTGGGGTTGTGCGTCAGCCACTACTTTCCTGCCCAGGTATGGCGACTACTTACCATGCGAGATGAGGTAGAGCACAACGTCTACCTGGCAGCCTCCGTCACCCCCAAGCATACTCGTCAGCTCCGAGTCGTTCAAGTCATCCGACGATAGTTTGCTTAAGTGGGATTCAACATAGTCTACGCAGGACATGATCGTCTCCATCACCTAGATGAGTTAGAGCGAGTTTTGGTGACACGAACCAAGCAACATACCGACGATTCACGCCCATAACCCGGGGTATCCACGAAGCAGATGTTGCGTTCTAACACGCTGTCTCCCCGTCTCTTCCGTTTGTGGGGCACGGAAGGTGTGTCTAGCTCTTGCCACCACTCAGGATAGGGCTTTGTACTGGCGTATACTTCAGATATGGTAGCCGTTGACACTGGTTCTCTTGTTGGTAGCGCTGCCATCCCAGGCCGCGAGAAGGCCTTGCTCAAATCGTTCGGGGGTGATATTGGATCTACATGCACGATATGGTCGCAGGTTTGAACAATTGCTTTTAACAAGGATGTCTTGCCAACGCCTGAATGAAAGGACTGTTAGAGAGACGACACAATCGCAGAAAGGCAAAGCACCTACCAGATTGGCCGGCAAGGAGGATCTTCAAACGCCCGAGGTTCCTGCCCGCCTCGGTGAAGGGGCGACGGCTGGGCATATTGATGCTGGGCATGACAAGCTGTGGTGCGCTACCGCTGTCCAGCATACTCGGAGCCGAGGCGACCTCGCCGGCAAATTCGCCTTCGTGGCTGACGACATGGTCCGAAAGGGAGCTAGCGAACGAACTCCTTCTCGACGAAGAACTGCTGGCGGTAGAGCCGACGCAAGAATGGCCGAGCATCATGGGCGTGATCGGGCGTGACTCGGATGTTGGCTGGGCCTGCGATACGAGGGATACGGAACTCTGGGACAAGAAGGACGCCCTCGAGAAAGGCGAGAACGAGGGGGCATTCTCTTCCGCCATGTGATCTCTATCGCGAAGCTGGGACGGCTCGGTACCCTTTCTCGAGTCCTCAAAGGGAGGTGGCAGGAACACGGCTCGCCCCGGATAGGTGTCAAGCGACGCTTCGTCAGCCATACAAAAGGACATGTGGCTATTGGATGATGAATGGGCGGTTAGATGGGCATCCCGATCACGACGTCCGGGAGCATGCTGTCGCTGATGGGCGGTCCAGGCATCGTCGCCGATGATGGGTCGCATGGCCAAGTAGACAAGGACGGAAGTGCCCCATCCACCACTTTACACTTGTAGGCGAGATAGTAAAGGCTCCCTTGAGGAGCTCACGGTGGGCTGTACGCGATAGTGATAGGTCTGGGCGAGGAAGAGAGAAACGATGGGACAACGGAATGCATTCAACGATAGGCGACCGACGGGGTGTACACGAGACAACTAATATATCCAGCTAAGAGGTGCGAAATAAAAATAAGTGAGTTTCAAGAATACCTGTAGTCGAGTGACAGGTACCTATACGCTATCCAGCGGTGATGAATTGACGGGACATGAGCCTACACACTCGTATGATACCTCGAATGGTCGCATGTGATATGAAGTAAGACATGGGGGAGTGATGTGAGGGCATCTGGGGTGGGGGAGAGACCCCGCTTCGCCGGATGGCCAGGTAGGTAGGTTTAGTGTACGTAAGGAAGCCCGCCCTGCTAGTACCAAAGGGGTAAATAGCTACAGCAGGATGAGGCCGGACTCCGCGAGGCGCCTACCTAACCTGAGACTGGCGCTGCGCTGCGGTGGAACGTGGAACCCCCTCCCCCATCCAGGGCTTAGGGAGGCACCTATCATTTGCTTCAGTATTTGCATATCCTAATAGCCTAGAAGTGCCCCTCCCTGCACTCCCATTTATCGTAGTCGACTTGGAACAGAACAACATTCAAGTTGTCCAGATGAAAACCCGCCATCTCTTATTAACTCGTGATTTTACACGCCGCCGCCGCTTCTGAGCATCTAGTGCCTCGCAGTTTTAGGGCACGAGCTACCCCGAGCCTGTCTTTGCCACCATCTGCGCTTTCGTTCTGGTTTTCGTTGGGCGCTTGGCGAACCCCGTCCCTCTCTCACGACCCAGCCTAACATTGCTTCTCCGTCTCCTGCTTCCACCGCCCCCTTCGCGAGTAGCGACCTTGCTACAGCTGCGCGCCGCGGCCTTCCACTCCTGACACCCACTGGCTAGCAATCCATCTCATAATGGATACCAAACGACATCCGAGCTCTTTTCAGCAGCTCGAGAAGCTGGGAGAGGGCACCTATGCCACTGTGCGTTTACTCTGTGCATATCCATCTGGCGGAAATGCTGACGTGTGCGCGCATTTTTAGGTTTTCAAAGGCCGTAATCGGCAGACCGGCGAGCTTGTTGCCCTCAAAGAAATCCATCTCGACTCGGAGGAGGGCACCCCCTCCACTGCCATCCGTGAGATTTCGCTGATGAAGGAGCTGAAGCATGAGAACATTGTTGGTCTGCACGACGTCATTCACACCGAGAATAAACTGATGCTCGTTTTCGAATTCATGGACTGCGATCTGAAGAAGTATATGGACACCCACGGCGAACGGGGCGCATTGAAGCCCTCCACCATTAAACCCTTCATGTACCATCTGCTCAAGGGCATCGACTTTTGCCACCAGAACCGCGTCCTACACCGAGATTTGAAGCCCCAGAATCTTCTTATTAATGATAAGGGCGTCCTGAAACTGGGCGACTTTGGCCTGGCACGTGCTTTCGGGATCCCTGTTAATACGTTCTCCAACGAGGTCGTGACCCTGTGGTACCGCGCCCCCGATGTCTTGCTAGGCAGTCGAACCTACAATACCAGTATCGACATTTGGTCAGCCGGGTGCATCATGGCCGAAATGTACACGGGGAGGCCCCTTTTCCCCGGTACCACCAACGAGGACCAGATTATCCGCATCTTTCGCATTATGGGCACACCAACCGAACGC
Organism: Xylaria palmicola; assembly: GCA_022385595.1. Lineage (NCBI taxonomy): Eukaryota > Fungi > Ascomycota > Sordariomycetes > Xylariales > Xylariaceae > Xylaria > Xylaria palmicola. Next base: position 50,064 of record MU281429.1, read on the forward strand.
ACGTGGCCCGGCATCACTGCCTTCCCCGAATATAAGCCGTCGTTCCAGCTATACGCGACCCAAGATCTCCGGGTCATTCTGCCGCAGATCGACCATCTGGGCATCGATCTCCTGAGCCGGATGCTTGTTCTTCGCCCCGAGAACCGCATCAGTGCCCATGATGCAATGCAGCATCCCTGGTTTTCCGATTTGCTGATGCATCAGCACCAGATGCAGCAGCAACAGCAGCCGGTTATGCACCCACAAGCCAGAGGCTACGTGCCGCAAGCAGTACCTTCTCAAAGTTCCTATGATCAGTCGTATTAATAGTATTCTATACGTTCAGGCAACTTACGGCTGATATCCGGCTCTTGAACCCGTGGCACTGTATGTTGGATGGCGGGTTGGACGCCATAGGAGTGGCGATTATTTGTTCCTTCCAGTAATCCTTCGAGGAGCTTGGTTTTGGGCCCGCGGTCTGGGTGGTAATTGTTAGAAATATGTCTTCTACTGGTCTGGAGCGACGCTCGTAGAGATTCATTTGTTTGATCGGGGGCGGGGCGAAAGAGGGAGGCGTTTGGGCGTCAGCTGCGGCTTGTAGTAGACTGTCTTATGTTGCATTTACAGGTTGTGAGCGGACGGGTTCCTTAATAAACAACAGTAACTCTTTGAATGCACCCCCAACGTCTCGGAGAGTTATACCTAATACTTGACTAGATGAAGTTTGTTTCTCGAGGTGCCTCGGTGAGCTAGTTGAGTCAAGGACTTACGTACCTCCCTCGAGCCCCTCGCAAAACACCATTCACCACAACTCTGACCTAAAATTCCATGTTGGCTGAATTATCATTGTCTCTTGTTTACTAAGCTGCCATCGACGTTACTCTTGAACTTGTCCTTGCCGGGCTCCCTCGTCCATGTCTCGGCCAGCTCGGACCCCGTGGGCTCCTCGTCGGGGTAGCCCAGGCTCCGCCGGACCTTGAGAACCTCCTCACGCACCCTCCGGGCGACCTCGATCCTCAGCCGCACCGCCTTCTCGCCGTACTTGAGCTCGTCGGGCAGCTCCCCCAGCGCGCGGCGCGGCGCCGGCGCCCTGGTATCCTCCGCCTCCGCCTCCTGCTGCTGCCGCTGCTGCCTCACCAGCTCCCGCCACTGCGCGCGGAGGTCCCCAAAGGTCCGCTCGGCGTCGACGGGCGCGCCGAAGGCGACGCGGAGCCGGACGCCGGCGCGCGGGAGGAAGCGCGGCCAGCCCCGGTCCTCGGGCATGACGCGCTGCGTACCGTCGACGAAGATGGGCACAACGTCGGGCATGGGCTCGCTCTCGAGGATCAGGCGGGACACGCCCCACTTGAAGTAGCGCATGGACAGCCTGGGGTGCTGGTGGACGCACGCCTCGGGGAAGACGTGGACCCAGCTGTGCCGGTCCCGCGCGTAGATCGGGGGGAACCCCGGGATGGCCGCCGCCGCCGCCTCGTCCGGCGCCTCTCCTCCTCCATCGCCGGGGGAGGCGGCGGGCCGCACGAAGGGCTGGGACGATAGTAGCCTGATGGCCTGCGACACGGTGGGCTGGAAGAGCCCGCCGTGAGGCGAGTGCTGGAGCCGGTGGGTGGGCAATACCTGGCCGGCGGCGAAGAATGCGCCCAGGAGGCTGCAATCGCGCGATTTAGTCGATACAACTTAATGCATGTGTGGGCGGGAGAGGAGAGGGGTCTTTCTCACTCGTTCTTGAAGCATATGTCGTGGGCGCCTAGACCCCAACGGTTGTTGGAGGGGTCGAAGGCGCGGCCGAAGGGGAGCACACCCCACATGAGAGGATCGTCAAATCTACCTCCGGTGAAGATGAAAATCGTCAGGCCCGGGACGCCGGGAGAGAATTTACACACGCGGGAATCACGGACTAAAAAAAAACATACACGCTGATGTGGTTACAGACTAGATGGGGGAAGAGGCGCAATGGCCCGGAAACGTCAGCAGACTTTAAACACTTCGGCGCAAAGGCGCAGACCACCAACCAGCCTTTTCCCTCGATTTTTGGGGAAAATTTTTTTTTTGGCCCGAAAGGAGGGAAGGGGAGGCTTTTTCTTCTTCTTCTTCTTTCTTCACTCACCCGTGATGAGACCCCTCTGCCTCTTGTCGACGTCCCGGCGCGCGTCGAGGACGTCCAGGAACCGCCGCAGGCCGGTGACCTCGACCGTGTTGAGGCCGTACAGGAAGACGCGCGACAGCGAGGCCGTCAGGCCCATGACCAGCGACGAGGTCATGCGCCACGGGAGGCCCGGCCGGTCCGCCGGCGGCGGCGGCGACGGAGGCGGAGGCGGCGTGTTAGACGACGTTGAGGATGGGATGGACATGGTTGGACCTTTCCTCCGCTCGGCTCACGCGCGCGCTCTCTCTCTCACGCTTTTGCTCAGAAGATGAAAATGAGTGACATGGCATGCACGTAGAGAAGAGTGTGTGTATTACGTATATAGTCGGGCCCTGCAATCTTGACGCATGGGAAACACTAACATGATATATACAGCATCGAAATGACCGCGACTTTTTTTCAGAAACGCATGGTTCCATGAGTTTTGCCAAGACTTTGCTAGTGCAGGCACCTGAAATGTCTCGGCAACTTCGTACCAAACTAGGTTAGACGATGGAGATTTGCTTCGTTAGCCTCGTTGCGGCACGAATGACTTGGAACACCCCCCAAGTCGGAATCGCCAGCCCACGGATTTTACGCCGAGACACCGGCCGCTGGCAGCAAAAGTCTATAGTTGTCCCGGGGAATTCATTAGAGACGAATTCATGAATCAAGATAGCTTCGATTTGCTCATCAGATACGTCCCCCTGGGGCTCGGTTTGGGTGTTGGAACTTTGTAAACCTCGGGTGCTTCGAGCTTCAAAGTCAGTTGATTAGTTGTGGAATCGTGGGGCTAACTGACATCATCGGAGACACGAGAGGTATAGAGCCCTAATTATTATTATTATTATTATGAAGAAGAAGAAAATAGAAATGATTGAAAGAAAGAAAAGAGTAGCTATGAATTTATAATGTTGTATCAAGTAATTAGCAGGTAAAACTGAGTAGGTATGTTGACAAAGATACCTAGATGGGTTAGACCCGGCATGTATACATACAGGTACCTAACCTACCTAACCTATAGGTTCTTGTTACTTGCATATGATGACCTACACCCGAATCAGACACCACCTCTAACAGAGGTACCAGGTTAGGTAATCTCTGGAACCAAGGATTCTGTCCTTTTTCTCCTCTTTTGTCACCCTATTAGATAGATTGTCTTCTAGCTTCATATTGTTATACCCAACAATAACCGTGCTTGATCATACGACCGATATTACTGCTATTCACCCACAATAGACGTCCGGCACGCGTAGAAAGCGTCCTCGAGTAGATAAGGGGGCTCGGGTATAATTAAGGCCCAGGCCGATTAAATATAGCAATTAGTAAGGAATAATATTGCCTACCACCCAAAGCAGGTGTGCACAAGAGGTTTTAAGAATAACCTGAGAGGACTCCATTGTCTCCCAGATGGGTACGGCAGACCTCATTGCTAGATTCCTTCATATTGTTACCACCAATCCTCCTTCTCAGCAGTCCGTCGAGGACAACCACGATGTAATCGTCCTGCCCGAGAGATGGAACTGGCTGCATGAACTTGGGCCACTATTGCGCCTGCGACGACCCTGTCCTGGCTGTGGATGGGACGGCAATCCAGCCCACCTTCTGAGAGTTACAGAAACCCATTGGGATGCGGATGAATTCTCGCGCGGCTACCTCTTCAACCGAATTTCCGAGTCGGCCCCTTGCGTATCGTGCGACATCGCTATCAAATTCCATGACCTATGTGTCGCCGATCGCCCCGCGCTGGCCAGCTGGGAGCTCGATCGATGGACTAACCAGGCCAAGCCGTGTCTCGTCTTTCGTGACCCCTCCAGGTCCGGACACGACTACGAGTGGAACATTTTCACCGCACACGACGTCGACGCCGGTGACGAAGAGCAGCGCTCGGAGCCTTTGTCCGGACTGCCCCGCGGCGAGCTTATCCCCGAGACCACCGAGGCAGACGTCTCGTTGGACTGGGCCCGCAGCCAGTTATTCCACTGCGTGACATCGCATGAGAGCTGCCAAAGCCAGCGGGCTGGTGAATTCTTCCCTACACGTCTTTTGTACGTCGGATCTGAGGCCGGTGACGCCGTACGCTTAGTAGACAGTATGACGCTATCTAGGGACGCTCGCTACGTTGCGCTCAGTCACTGCTGGGGTCTCAAGCCTATACAGTGTATGACGATAAGGACGAACATCGAGGCTCAGAAACGGGAGATCGCATGGTCGTCCTTGCCGGCGACTTTCAGGGATGTTGTGCTATTCAGCCGCAGGTTGGGCGTCCAGTTTGTCTGGATAGACTCAATATGCATCATCCAGCGGGACAGAGACGACTGGCTGCGAGAAGCGGGGAGAATGATGCACGTGTATCAAAACGCTTATCTCACGATCGGCGCAGCACATGCAGCAGACAGCACCAAGGGACTGTTCTCAAGATTGAAGCGTGAAAGTCAACTTAAACTTGGAAAGATTCGCCATGGGAGCCAAGAGTGTTCGTTGTATGCGCAGCTGTCTCTCGAAGATATAACCAACCCGTATCTCGTACACCGTACGGAGCCGCTCTTCAAGCGAGCATGGACATTCCAGGAACGCATCATCTCTCCCCGCATTCTTTACTTCACTGGTAAAGAATTGGTATGGGAATGCTACCAGACCACGTCTTGCCAGTGTGGGTTTCATTGCAACGGTGCCGAAAACGTCAAGAGTCTGAAGATGACCTTCTTCGAACATCTACCGCAGCAGATGATTCCAGGCCCGCCAAATAACAATCATGGATCGGCTGACCTTTCGATAACTTACGCCGATGCTTCTTCACCAGACGACAGCAACGACCTCCGCTTCAAGCTCGACAAGTCTTGGAGAAGGATGGTTGGATTCTACTCGAGTCTTGCACTGACTAACGCAACAGACAAGCTTCTCGCAATAGGAGCACTGGCCGAGTACGTGATGGCAGCAAGACAAGGCGAGTCCTACCTGGCAGGTCTCTGGTCACGCTCGTTACACGCAGATTTACTCTGGAGATCGACGAACCCCGGGTCGGGACGTTCGGACGATTGGATAGCGCCGACATGGTCTTGGGCATCGGTGCGATCCGCGGTCCGATTCGAAATCGATATAGAAGGCCCAGTCACCGCAGTAGCCGACGTAGTCGATGTACCGTGCTCTTACGTCGACAACAATCCGTTCGGACTTGCTGAACGTGGCCATCTGGCCTTGAGAGGCCGCGTGATACCATGCGAACTCCGCAAAACCGTCGGACGACGTGAAACGGAATATTTCATCGATCACCCGGACCTAGGGCTGAATATTCAAGTCTATAGAGACAGCGAGGACGGGTCAACAACCGCCAGTGGACGTGCATGCGCACAGAGTGGCGATGAGACTCGGGTATCAGTTCACCTGCTGGAGGTGGCTGAGACTTGCCAATATCCCGTCACCTTATGCATTGCCCTGCAGAGGGCCGCTACTGATGATGGCGTTCTCCAGCGGTGGGGGTATGTCGAATCGCCCCCGCCGAGGCTACACAAGTTACATGACCGCGATACGTTCAATCAGTGGTTTACCAGATGGAGCGTAGAGGAAACATGCGTTATCGAATGATGACGGTTTCTTATGAATCAATTTGGAACGAACCTTGAACTTCGCTGCTCGAGCTATGCACGTCTTGTGACCAGGATCGCATTGCGGGCGCCTCTATTATCGAATGTCTGCATTAATTACTCCGTTGTCTCAACTCTTTCTATATTTTGGCCTTCAGTATCCAGCCGGTTTTCGCGCATCGAGAGCAGACAAGTAAGCCAAAGGATAGTAGAAGAAGTAAACCTGCCCAAACTTGAGCATATAGATACCTGCCTCCAGAACTGTCGATAATGGCACCGGCTGTCTACTTCATGTTAGGTTTCTATAGCCTCAGTCAATGAGCTTGTCCAGTTTTCCTGAAGTGTGGGTCACGTGATAAGTATAGGGGACTTGAGGCTTCCATACTTCAACTGATCTAATTAGCAGCTGATTAATAGTTGGTTAAGTAATGGATAAAGTTTTAATCAACTCGACGTCAACAAAAACCAAGAGTTCCAGTATCTTATGTAAGCGACGCGGGTTAGGTACTTAAGTAGTTGACTCAGACCACCACACACAGACTGTTACTAAACGTAGTCTGGCATTTGAGGGTGACGGCTGGATTGCCTGTGGCTATCTTCGCTGTTATGTTCACGTTTTACATCTTTATGCTTACGTTCAACTTTATCTACTTTGTTTGTGGAGCGACTTCCTGGGAAGTTGCTCAAATTGTACCGAACCATCCTGTACTGTAGTGCATACTAAAATCCGTTTAATAACACACGGTCGCTTTTTTACTTCAGTATAATTACGGTAATATGTATATTGGAAATTATGCAAGTCTGTTCATAGTGGGTTATGGAAAAGCGGGTCTGGCTCAGGTTAGATTCCCATTCCGATTCGGGCTGGTAAAACCCATCTCAGAGGGTACTTGATGTAAATCACCACCAACATTTCCCCCAATGTCCACTTTCGGGCTACTTCATTTCTACTGTCTTGCACTTGTTTCGGCCTGTACATAGGTAGGCAGAGGACAGTATAGAGGATCAGATCATGGCCAGTTGAGAACAACAATCGATTTCCCGCTATCTCCCCACTGTCGCTGTATCGGACGTCTTTTCTGTGCTCGGATATCCTATTTCTCCCACGTATCGTTCTACGCACGCAATCATGTCCCACAGTACGTTTCCTCCTCTCATGCCGATGCATGTCGGGGCATATGCCCAGTAAGGTTCCTGCTGACGGAAGCAACAGGCAAACGCAACACGTCCCGCGCCGTCTTCACCTCGTACGAGCGGGAGCTGGCGCGGAAGTCGTGGACGGCAACATCCGCCCGCCTCAGTCGCGAGAGCTTCCTGCCCTTCTCCGCCTGTCGCCTCTGTCTCGAGACGGCCATCGACCCCGTGTCCTGCGCCCACGGCGACATCTTCTGCCGCGAGTGCGCCCTCGGCAACATTCTGGCGCAGAAGAAGGAGATCAGACGCCTCGAGAAGCTGAGGGAGCAGGAGGAGCGCGAGGCCCGGGAGCGACAGGCCGAGCTGGACACCGAGGCGCACGAGAGAGCCGTGCGCGAGTTCGAGCTCACCCAGAACGGGCTCGACGTGCCCTCGCGAAGCGCATCGTCCAAGACGACAGCCGCGACCACGACCACGCCCACGCCCACACCCACACCCGCATCGGGCACTCGCGACAGGCAGGGATCCACGTCGGTCGTCGAGGGCGATGGCCAGAACGGTGCCAAGAAGCGGAAATTCGAAATAGACGAGGACGAGGTCAAGCGCATCGCCGCCGCCGACAGGGCCAAGGCCCGCAAGGCCATCGACGACGAGAAAGCCGCTCGGCCGACGCTGCCCTCCTTCTGGGTGCCCACCCTCACGCCCACGAGCAACACCCGCGACACCCTGCACGAGGTGGTCAAGAAGACCAAGACGAGCCCCATATGCCCGGCCTCGCCCGACGACAAGCCGCACGCGTACTCGCTCCACGCGCTCGTCAGCGTCCACTTCACCGAGGACGACGACGACGACGATCGGCAGGGCAAGGGCAAGGGCAAGGGCAAGGGCGGGGCGAAGGCGCGCATCTGCCCGTCGTGCAAGAAGGGGCTGGGCAACGCGTCCAAGGCCGTGCTGGCCAAGCCCTGCGGGCACGTGCTGTGCGGGAGCTGCGTCGACAAGTTCATGAGGCCGCACGGCCATGACCCCCACGCCGCGCAGCCCGACGCGCTGCGGTGCTACGTCTGCGACGCGGACCTCGCCGATCGCGCGGGCCACCACAAGGGGAAGAAGAAGGACAAGGACAGGATACGGCCGGGGCTGGTCGAGCTCAGGAGCGAGGGAACGGGCTACTCGGCCGGCGGTACCAACCAGGTGCGCAAGGACGGCGTTGCCGCGTTTCAGTGCTAGCGATCTTTTCGGACTTATTTCTAGGTAAAAAAAAAATATTTAAACTCGGGGCTCTCCGACGGAAACATGGAGACTTTGCACACGACCTCGATGGAAGGCGAATCCGCCCTGAACCCGCAATACCAGTTTCAAAAGTTTTGGGATAGGATACATAGGCTCGGCGTTTTCTATTGTAAGTCATCCACCCCCCTTATAATACATTTATATTTTCAAACACATCTATAGCACAGTAGAACCTCGTTAACTCCTTCGCTCCAGGAATGCAAATGCAACAAGTGGCAATGAGCCCCCAAAGCTCGACACACTTCTCCTGCTAGAAAACCCTAGAGTCCCGTCCGGGAGGCATCCGCTCTATCGCGAGGCTATCTTTCGTCTATTAAGGCCGGCCAATCCCCCGCAGAGACGGTATCTTAGTAGATAGGACAGGGCCTTCTGTCGTATGGTTGTCCCCTTGTACCGTCGGGTCCGCAGCTCCGCCATGGCCCCAATCGCGAAGATGTATAATTTGAACAGGAGCTTATGCACCACGTCCTTGGCGACCATGGTGGTGCCGTGGCTGAAGAAACCCTTGAGCAGCTCAGCGCCGATGCCGTCGTATAGGGGGCCGATCCCCTCGGTCCGGATGATGTGCGCCACCGTGCCGAAGATGCTCCGCTGGGCCAGGGTCTGCACAACGCGGATGGGCTTGGGCTTGTCGGGCTGGTTTTTCTCAACGTCTTCGCCACCTTCTTCCTCATCGGAATGTCTGTCCGTCTTTTTCGAGTCAGCCCCGTCTATCCCGCTCGGCTCCTCCTCCTCGTCCGGGGTCAGCGGGATGCCGGCCTGCAGGCTGGTCTTGGCGATCTGGAAGGGATACGTGACGAAGCTGGAGACGGCCTTGCTGGTGGCCGCCAGCAGGAAGGTCAGCCAGGGGGGGGCCGGGTCGTCGTCGCACGCCTGCTCGGCGGCAAAGGTCGTCCTCAGGAACTCCTGGAGGAAGAAGGTGAGGCTCGGGTTCAACGTCAGCACCAGGCTCGCCGAGTAGCCCGACCAGAAGCCGACCAGCCCCTTGTCGGCGCGTATTCGGCGCGCGATGTCGCGGACCCCGCCGCCGTCGGAGTCGCCCTCGCCGAGCAGCGTCGCCATCTGCTTGCGGGTGACGACGTTGGCGATGGGCGTGGTGATGGCGCGCGAGCATGCCCCGGCCGCCATGCCGACGGCCAGCTCCTCGACCACGCCGAGCCCCCTGCCCCCTGCTGCTGCTGTTGTTGTTCTGCGTCTGCGTGATCCCAGGCGGAGGGCGCGGAACCACTCATAGAAGAGAAAGAAGAGGAAAGAGTCCAAGACAGATTTGGGAGCATCTAATCAAAAGTTGACCGGCTGCTGTTAGTTTCCATCTTCGCTACAAGCTATTCATCCGTCCGTCGAGAGGAAAGGGGGGGGGGGCTTTTTTCGCAAGCACTGCGAATGAAGAGGGGAGAAATGGGTTGACAGCGGGACTCGTATCGTACCTTGTGCCAGGCCAGTATAGAACGCTCTCGGCCCGCCATTGCCATCGAAACTCCAGATCCGAGAAAATGCGTCGGCGATGCCGGCGTACTCGGCCGGCGGTGGCGGCAGTGGAGCGGGAGCGGGAGCGGGAGCTGCCGCCGTAGCGGCTCGCTCGTTTGGAGGAGGAGGTGGTGAGGTAGGAGCTGGAGTAGAAGTAGGAAGATGACGAGGACCGGTAGGAGCGGCTCCCGGAGCGGCTGGTGGTGGTCCGGGCCCGCGACTGGGACTGGGACTGGGACTGGGGCCGGGACTGGGACGACGGCGGCCGCGATCCCCGCGCCGGTGGCGCAGCTGCCGCTGCACCTGCAGACGGGCGACCACTAGGGACAGGGGATACAGACTGCATGTCGAGACGAGGGTGCCGAGGGACCCCGATAGGGCGTGGTGGAGAGCGGGCAGGGCGCTGTTGCTGCTATTGGAGGACGGGGGTGGTGATGGCGGAGAAGAGGGCGCTGCTGCTAGTGGTTGTGGTGGTTGCGGTGGTGGTTGTGGTGACATGGTGCGAATTCTTTCGGAAGGAAAGTGTCGAATTTGACTTATAGCTGAGCTGAGCTGAGCTGAGCCGAGCTGAGTCTGGATGCGTTTTGCATATGCATACACGTGTCCGTGTTGATGATGCTAAAGATAGATAGACGGCAAAAAACGTGCGTGCGAGGATTCGATTCGATCCCGATCTACCCGTATCGAGACGCCAGTTCACGCTCCTCGGTAACGTGGTTGGAGGACGGAGAGCGTCGGGTCAGTGGAACGGACCAGACGGTTGCTTGCTTTCGTCGGGCCGTAAAGTGTGTTTCGTGTCGTGTCGTGCTGTGCTGTGCTGTGTTGTTCTCGTCGACTTGTCTGCCCCCCTCGACTCGACTGCTAGCTGTCGTCTGGCTATTGGATGATTCGGTTTCGCTCTATGTCGCTCTATTCGGGTTGGGTTGGGTTGAGGTGGAACAGACAAACCTAAGTTACCTAAACCAACCTAACATGGCGCGCGAACTCGAGAGTTGATTGAGTCTTGTGGAGGGGTAGCGGTGGATGGTGGATGAATATAGCTTGCTTGCTACTTACTGCTAGAGCTAGCTTAGGTAGCAATTCATTTATTTTGGTAAATATTACAATGGGAAAGGAAAAAAAGCGAGAATATCGGTCTGTGTACGCGATTTACTCCCTTCGGAATCACAGGTATGATAGGTATATGATGATGATGGCATCGGATCGGGTACCTACGGTAAGTTAACTAACTACGAACTCGCCAGAGACAACCGAGGCTGCGAGATGGGCGCAACGACGTCATAGCTCTTTGTTCCCTTAATGGGTAAGATACGGTAACGGTAACTAACGGTAACGGTTAACCCCTTTTGAACCCCCCCACATCTTTTTGCGACCGAAGAAACGCCTCAGCCAAGAATACTGTCGTGTACGTAATTAACAAGTACGGTAAGTAAGTCTGGCATGTGACTCCGCCAAACGATTCGTATGTACGTATACTAGCTATCCCTTCACATATCTCGATGGTTTCTTACGTAGGTAGGTAGGTAGGTAGGTAGGTAAGTAGGTAGGTAAGTAGGTAGGTTAGGCAGGTTAGGCAGGTAGTCTTGATCATTGACAATCTGCTTCACACTACTCTATTTATCAACTGAACAGGTAGGTAGCGTTTGGCCAATATGCGAAGGATCCATATAGTCAGTCAGTCAGCCAGTCAATCCTTGGGCAGCGAGCGAGAGACCGACCGACCGACCGACCACGTGTTTCAACCGTATTTCATTCAGAAGCGCCCGAGTCCCCCCCTCGCGCGCCTATCTACCTAATCTACAAGGAGGAGCCTCGTGAACCGGCCAACGGCTAACGCGGGTTGCACCAACTAACAACCCAGAACAAAGAGAAAAACGTTGCGCTGCGTGGACAACTATAAATCATTTAGACTAAACTAGTCTAATATATGTTTGGCATCGAGAAAACAACGACACGACACGACACGACACGACACACAATCTGGGTATCCTCAATACTAATTGATTTCCCCTTTCCTGCCTCTCATCATGCTATATGTATACCGTGCTGTGCTTTGCTGTGCCGTGCCGTGCGTGCAGTGCTGTACTGTGCTGTGCCCATGCTAGATGGTGTAGTTTATAAAACCCGCCGCCGAACATAATTAAATAAAACCAAACCGAACGTTTCCCCTCTCGCTCGCTTCCGTCCAAACTCGCGTGTGTACTGTGCGTGTGTGTGTGTGTGTGTGTTCCCTATGCATTGCTCTGCTTAACGTGTCATAGATCAAACCAAACCAGCCCAGCCAACCAGTCCCGTAAATCTCCTGAAAACCATAAACCCTTGAAAAACGCCGCTCTCGCCCTCGCTCTCGCCCTCGCTCTCGCCATACGCCGTTGCAGAATATGAGCCGTAGTAGTAGTAGCAGTAGTAGTAGTAATAGCAGTGAGCCTGTGACGAAGAGCCCGTGACAGTGAAGCCATGAAACAAAACAAAAAAAAAATACGAGTGTGGTATATACCCCTTTAAAACGCCGTGCCCGTTGCCAAATGTTGTTGTTGTTGTTTATACAAGTTGAACACGCAAATCCCTCATCTAGCGATGGGTCATGTCGTGTCGTGTTGTCGAAGCCGCTAAGACAGGTGTGTGTGTGTTAGCAGGAATTCTTCGCAGTCCACTCCAATCTCCATTCTCCATCGCATTAGTCAGATAGATGTAGGGCTCCGGCTTTCGCAGAGATGTGCCGTCTGAGCCCGGTGCGAAAAATCCCCGGCCGTCGTCTTGTCTCGTCTAGTCTAGGCACGGCTGCTGACCGACGACGGCTGCCGCGAGGCCGCCGGCATGCCGCCGAAGCCCGACGACGCCCGCGCGCCCTGCATCATCATGGACATGGAGGACACGTCCGGCTCCCCCGGCGCGTCGAGGTCCATGACATCCTGGCCCGCGCCCGCGTCGGCCATCTTCTTCTGCACCCCGAACCCGACCACCTTGAAGATGTTAGTGCGCCCACCGTTAGTGGCCGTCTGTAACTGTTCGCGGAGCCGGGCCTGCTGGTACGTCCGCCGGATGGGCGTGAAGACGGGCTGCGGCAGCACGGGCTGCGGATTCCACCGCGCCAGCGCGCCCATGACGGCGGCCGTCTCCTCGTCCGAGTCGACGGGGCCCCCGTTCGCGTCGTCGTCCTCCTCGAGGGGCGCGTTGGCGTCCAGGGCCGCCTCTGTGCGCTTCCGTGTCAGCCTACCACCGCCATAAATAGGAGGGGCCAGAGTTATTATAACTTACTCTGCTGCTTCGCCTGGTTCTTCTTCTGGTAGGCGGCGAGTAACATGTCGTAGGGGAGAGAACGTCCCGCCACCGCTCGCTTGGCGCCCATGCTGTGGCTCTTGCAGGTCAGGGAGCGCGCGCACGGCTGTCCGTTGACCAGCAGAACACCGCATTGCTTCTCGACATCGACGGGCCCTGTATTGCGAATCCGCACGGTCAGCACGGGGCGCTCTGGGCAAAATGCACAAAAAGTAGTCCAGCTGACACTGGGTGTCCGCGACCAGATGCGCGCGCGCGTGTATACGTTACCTTTGGGCTTGGGAACCTTGGGCTTGGGCTCCTCCTTCTTCTTCTTGTTCTTGGGCCCCTTGTCGGCGTCGGCGTCGGCCTTGCGCTTCTTGCCCTTGAGCTCGCCGTCGGGCTTCTTGCCGCCCACCTTCTTGGCGGCGGCCTTGCCCCCGTTGGCCTTCTTCTCGGGCGACCCGTCGCCGTCGTCGTCGTCGCTGTCGTCGTTCATCTTGGCGTCGCCGTCGCCGTCGGCCTTCCGTGCCTCCTCCTCGCGAGCCTGTTCCTTGGCACGCTCCCTGGCTTCACGGGCCTCCTTCTTGCGCTGCGCCTTCTCCTTCTTGATCTTCAGACAGTTATCGATGTGGGCCCTGGCGGCGGTCCGGACGACGCCCTTCTTGCAGAGCTTGCACTGTTGGAGGTTGAGGTGATCTTCGAGCGGCCGGCCGTTCATAAAGGTCTCACGGGGGGCTTCGTCGAGCTGGTTGACGACGGAGTTGGGCGAGAGCGCCGCTGCGGGGGCGGCGGGACTGGCGGTGCGCTTGGTCTTCTTCTCATCTACGGATAGAGTCGGCCTGTCAGTGTAGTGCCCCCATTTGACAACATAACCCTTGGCCGCTCGCAATATGGCAGAGGGCAACAACGCACCGTCGGCGACGCTTCCATCCCTCCAATTGCCCGGTTTCGTGTGTTTGGGCATCCCCCTCTTCAGCTTTACGGATGCCGCCATGGGTCTGATCTTGGTCGCTTTCTTGGATGCCACGTTGATGGTGCCCTCGTCGTCTGCGGCTGTGCGGAGAGATAGCGTTAGTGAGGGGGACCGAGATGGATTGGCGCGGGTGGCAGATGTCGGATATATATACGTAAGGTATGCATACCTCTTCGCGCCTCCGCCGCCGTTGCCATCCTGACGCTATCAACCTCGTGGCAGGGTGGCTCGTGCGGTAGGCAATCCTCGGTAGCATTAGCTCGTGCACCGCCTCGCGAGGAAGGTTGTGAGCAGCAGCGTGACGCCTCCGTAAAAGTGTCAAGTGTAAGGCTTTGGTGTTGAGGCTCTAGTGAGTGGCGTGAGACATGGTCACGTTGGGCTAGGCCCACCCGCTAAACCCTATCAGCACTCAGTTCATCATCAGGTACCCCACGCCAGGCAGGAGGCTAACCAACATAGTGCGGCTGAGACCGTGCGCAGCATGGGCACACTGTATAGCTCATTAGGTACCTAATATATACAGGTACGTACGCACATATTAAGTTGGACATGTTATCTAGTATCAAGGTTACCTCTTACGTCTTCATCACGGAGAGTAAAACGAAAGCCTAAATACCGGGAAAAGATATCGCATTGGCCCTGCAGTGCAAGGGAATCACTAACTAGATAGTACATTGTCCGAGTAGTCTCTTGCCCTGCCTAGCCACGAAACCTTCGTTCAATAGAGACAATGTGCCCTCCCTTCCTCTATCTGCATCAACAGTCTATGCCTTCTACAAACTGGAAAGCATCGATGGCAAAGAAGAAAAAGCGTCGGCTTCAGCATGTGGGCACGAAATGCCAACCCGCCTCGGCGTGGTATCGGACATAATGACAACAAGTAGTGACAACATCAATGGCAACGATAGTAGAGGGTAATAAAAACAGTAGACCCCGACCCGACCCGACCCAACGCCACGTTTCCCGTCCCGACATAGAGTGAACATGTGGTATAATGTGCCATGCGAAATCCTAACCTACTCCCAAAGCCCCGCCCATGCACGCATCGTAGTACGCCAGAGAGTAGTGGCCTTGGGCGGGACGACGTGGTCCCGCTCATGCCAAGCCCCAATCTGCTGCTTGGTGCGTTCAGCCCTCTCAACCCTAGCCCGCTCGGCAAGGGCACGCTGCTCCCTCAAGAACACCTCGACCTTGCTCAGATAGCGCCCGTGCGCCTTCGTCTTCCCCTGCATCTTCAACCACAAGAGTCGGGAGGTGACTTGGCTCTTGAGCACCGCCATGCGCAACTCGTCGCGGACATCCAGCGTCTCCCGTGTCAACTCGAGTCGTAACTGGCCAATGCGGCGGTACCACGATTCGAAGTCGAGCGAACGCTGAATTCGTGCCAGGAGACGACTGGGAACGGCCATGATGCTGTCGGCCGTCTCTTGGAGGCCGTGCAGTACCGAGCCCGAGATGGACGCCGTCTGGTCACAGACTTGCTTCGATACACCATCCAGCGCCGGCATGTACGTCTCCTCGACCCACAATGTCGTCCCATTCACAGTATCCGCCACTCTCTGTGCAAACCCACGGACAAGTTGCTTGCCAGCATCAAGCGCTTCCGTAAATCGGTAGGCACCAAAGTTGATACGGAACGACTCGTTGATACGGGGCTTGTGAGTCGTGGCCATCGTCACGGCCAATACCCCGTGCGCATCTGGCAAAGGCACCCGAATGACGAGGCCATCGGCGACCGAAGACACCTTCGTAGGGATATCTTGAAGCCCACGGCTCACGGCAATCAAAATGGCGTCCTTTGCCAACCAAGAAGCCTTGATGTGTTCCGGGATTCTAATGAGAATCTCGCCTCGGCCGACCTGCTCGGCCGAGCAGACAGCTGCCGGCAAAGGAATGGTGGCAACGTCTGTCGGCTTCTTGTCCCGCATAAATGGAATAAACGCATGGCTGTTGGAAGAGCTGGTTGTTTGTAAGGCATTGGATGTCGGTAAAGCTGTCGGTTTAGAAGTGATGATAGAGTAGGTTGTTTTCATCGGAGGCGGCTGGACAACGACGGGGACTGACGCTACCGGAACTGTCGATATTTCCAGAGGTACTGACGGCTGTAACATTAGGGATTTGGCGAGTAACGCGAACCCGTAGCAGAGGAAGAGACCTGCTAGTGTCGCCAGGGCCCATCGCCTTTCGTAGAGATACCCGAGGGCTGATTGGAGGGCTTTGGGGCCTGGAGGCGTTTCGGGCGAACGTGATGGCGAATTCTCCGACTCTTTCACTATCAGGTGCCCTACCAATGTCCCTTCCAGGGGTGCTAGATACTCATCCTCCGAGGTTTGGGTTCGGATGACTGCAGAGGGGTCGTGGGTGCGAACATTTTCTATGTAGGACACGGATGCGAAGGGGGAGTTGGATAGAGACGACAAGCTCGTGGGGTTCTCTAAGCTCCGACCGACCATATCCAGGGTCTCGGCCTCGGCATCGTCGTCGTGATGAGCCTGATCGACAAGCGTGGCATCGGATAGAATAGTCTCGTTCAGGGTGGTCTCCTCCTCATCGGATGAGTCGGTCTCGACGTCGGTGTCGGTGAGGCTTTGGATATCGTCGGATCTCTGGTAGTCAAACGAGCTGGCTACAGACTCGGCCTGGCTTTCGCCGTCGGTCCCGATGACGTCGTATCCCAGCTCCGCCAAGCTGGCATCCATATCTGGCACATTGCCAGGTTGCATAATGTCGGGTGAACTGGAGGATACCCAGTTGGTCAACTGCCGGTTTCCGACTGGTCTCGGGAATCGAAGTGAGAGTACAGAGTCGGACAGCGGCTCGATTGCAGGCTGCCCGGGGCTAGGCTCGCTATTGGTCAGGCGCGGGGTAGATGAGGGCGAGGTCAGAAACGGGGGATGCGGCGGCGGCGGCGGAGGAGGAGGTGGTGATGGTGATGGTGGAGGAGGTGGTTGCACGGCTCTCGGTAGGGTGCCGGGCGTCTCAGGCTCTTCCATAACGTGACAGGAGAGGCAGCCGTAGGCATATCACGTCATACCTCGCTTGGGCTTACCGTATGTTTGGCAAGGCACACGAAGGATGCCGAGCTCTAGGCCTGAGGGTGATAGGACAACCGAGAGTGGTTGAAGTCGCTGAAGTCGTCGCAGGTGAGGTTATACGCGCGTCTGTGATGACAGCGGTTAGCCGTGAGGTAGACGACCCAGATGGCAGCCCGGGGCGGTGGACAAGTTGTAGGACGCTCGGATCAGGGCACAGACGCTAACCACAGGTGGCAGGCGTGGTGATGAACTCATCAGGAGAAAGGTAAGCGGGAGGGCGGGTGAGGATGAGGGCACGGGACTATCTAGGTAGGCAGGCGAAGAGAGCGTCTCAGCCGGCAGAGGGAAGCAGTGCAGTGAAGGTGCCGATTACGTCTCGAGACACACGTACGTTCGGGCGCGAGCGACGAGTTAGACGAAGAGTGAAGAAGCCGGGTCTTTGCAGCAACTGTGCGTGGGGAGCAGGAGACAAGAGGCGGATGTGGTGGCTGTGATTGTTGATTGTTGGTTGTGGAAAATAAAGTGATTAAGTGACCCGGCTGGTACAGCTGGATGAGGTGTGCTGCCTGGTGTTGTAAGGTGGTGTTGTAAGGTGGGAAGGAGGGGTGATGGGGGGGAAGATGGCGGGGCCCTTTCAGACAGAGCAGACAGAGCAGACAGAGAGGAGAGACACCGGCATGTACCTACCTCTTCGCAACAGGAGGCGCCGTACCTGCTATTGCGGTAAGTAGGTACCTAACCAGCTCAATAAGCACTGAGCAGCTATCTGGCTCGGTCAGTTCCAACCGACCTACCTGGGCACCGTATCTAGATAGACCGTGAACTCGCTGGTCTCTCTGTGGGGGACCAGGATACGCCAGTTCGGGTGTTGGGCAGCCGATACAAGTAGGCAGGCGAATGGCCACGGGTTGAAGAAGACGAACAGACAACAATATCCCGCGGCGACAAACGGGCATGCTCTGGTGGGCAAACACGGCAGGTCGTCGAGGTGGACTACGGATAGAGTTCACGGCTTGCGCGGAATCAAGCCTACCTACCAACTTAGGTACGCCCCAAGTACTTGGTCAAGGGATATAGTAGGTGCCCGGTAGACCGAGGAGGGATGTAAGAGTGACCTTTGGCAAGTTAATCCTGACAGCCAGCTATCGACCGGCACTGACCAGCTGGCGACGGGCGGGCTCCGGGGGGGGAGAGCGGAGGGCCAGGCCGATTAAAAGGCGCTTGGTTTGCCTTTTGGTTAACGGTTAGGCATGCTTACAGGAAGGATAATATGACTGGCAAAGGATGTACGGAGTATGTACTATAGATACTTCCAGTGGCCGCCACAAGACCCCAAGTTTGCTTGTACACCCTGGGAACTGCACAGCAGCCGGTGGACACGCAGTGACGTACTTCCTTCCCCCAGGCCAACCGCCGACTGGTACGTCGTAGCCTACCTAGCCTACCTGGCCGAGACAGGGCACTGTGTCTGTCTACTTGTAGAGACGTCTGGCTAATCTTGGCGCGGAAATTGAAACCCGTGTTGAGGTCCAACAAAGGCTTCGGCCGGCGGTGCTGAGCTGAGCTGGTCGGCGTGAACGACGGTGTTAGATAAGTAAATAGACGGTGGCAGATGAGTTGTCGAGCTGTCTGTCGATGGGACACAACCCACCTAAGGTACTTAACGCAGCGCTAGGCTAGTGGCAGAGGGCCATGATGGTGGTGGTGGTGGGGTTGGTTGGTGAAACAGTGTACGGAGTAGGTACGTACAGAGCTCCCCCCCCGCCCTGGGTCCAAGCTGAGCCTTATCAGGCCCACTCCGGTATCATGCACGCTATTAGCAGTGCCCAGGTAGGCATAGTGCATGCGGGATGGCCAATAGGAACCGACAACCTCGCCCACCTGCTGCGGCACGTAAGTCACATTGGTTTTGGGTGCCTATCATGGTACCATTCATCTCTTTGTATGGAGTACGGAGTACAGCAAATTAGCCTCGTCTTGACAGTAAAGCAAAGCCCGCGCGCACGTACATACTGGATTACGTATATGTGATATGTGGTGTATGGTATGGGGGGGGGCAAACAGCAGCATAAATCCCAAAATTACTACACTCCGTACTATAGAGCTAACTACCTATCTAATGCAGATTCTAGATACCTTGCTCGCCAGGTCACTCACTCGGCAGGGTATACGTAGGTTAGGTAGGTAGGTACCCTGATGAATGGCTGTATACGTATTTGGGTTCATAAACAGGGACCACTGACAATGCGCCAACGCCCTTCATGGCTCGGTAGGTACCCAATCTTGTATTCGTGGACAACATCACCGCAACCGGAATGCCCCCTTTGGTAGGCCCAAAATATCCCCGATAACTGCAGAGACTGGTCCGGGCCCCGGGCGCTGCCCATTCGTCTAGAACAGCCTCGAACGCGGCGACACCTCCCTCCCTGCGTAGGTACGTAGTACGTAGTAGTAGTGGTAGTACGACCTTCAGGGGAGGGTTACAGTGGCTTTCCTCGCGTCGAGCATCCATTATCACCCGAAACTGGGCCGCGAACTACACAAGCCTCACTTTTCCATCAAGATAACCAGCAGTGAACTTGCCCCTGCCGGGCACGACACCCGCAGTTCGAGCACACATATACGTATATCGCCTGCACAGACAGTAGCACACGTCACAGCAGCCGAATGCTAAAGCCGGACCAAGGGGCACCCATGTCCCTTGCAGATCAATATGAATAGGTATTCCATTGGCATATGACTCATATCTATGGTCGCCGAAAAGCCCAAAAACTCCTAACCTGGAACAGCCGGGTAGCGTAAATGCCTCGCCGTGCCGTTCATGAACCTTCTATCCTTTGACGCCGGGTTTCATTGTCCCATCTCCCTTTTGGGTATCATCCTCTCGCAGCTTCGTCCGTTGACCTGTTGGGGGCCGCGGACTACTGCAGAGGGAGGCCAGACCGCACACAATACAATCGGTGCATCCAAGGTACTGGCTGTCCCCAAGCCCAATTACAACATCGGATGATTTTCCCCAACCTTCAATAGACCAAATACAATTTTATGGGTATCAATCAAGGTATGCTTATAAGGCTCTGGCTGCAATCAGAGCAGCTATTAAAACGAGTAGAAAAAAGGCATGGGCAGCAATAAATCAAACGAGAATCGGCACCGCCTGGGTGGGGGGTGTAAGAAACCCCGGTCGTAGAAAAGAAGCGCAGCGTGCTGGACAAGCCGAGTGGTGGGTATGGTGGCTTCATAAGACGCCGTTACGCTTTAGAATCGTCTTCAATGAGGGGGTGTCGAAGTCTTCATCGTCCGGTATCATGTTGATGATGCCCGTCAGATTGGCAAACAGGTCTCCCTGGTTCCTGTACGCAAGAACCGTAGGGACAGCGGCGTTATCAAACTCGATGTCCTCATAGTGCACCTTGACAAAGTGGATGTGAGGATAGGAGGCGACAAGAGGGCGCATGGCCGATTCCATCATGGCCGAGACCTGGCACTGTTCTTACCGTTAGCATGAACAATGGACACGGAGATAGGGGGACCGGGGCGCCCGGGGATGGAATTCGGAAGCTGGAAACTTACCTCATGGTCATAGACAAACACAACGACAACCGTCTCCCGGCCGACCTTTTCAATGGCATCGAGATAACCCAGGGCATCGACGGTGTCGAGGCGACCAAACATGCGAGGGCTGGGGCTCGTCCGGCGACTGCGCACGTTGTTCTTGGACTCGTTCTCCAGCTCGAGCCGCCTCGCCTCGCGCCACTGCTGCAGGAAGGCCTCCTCATCCGAGTCGCGCTCGTCCTCGCTGTCGGCGGGACTCGACGTGTTGGTGGAGCGCGGGCGGTCGACGAGGGACAGGCCCATGACGGAGCGGCGCACGGCGCCGACCTTGTTCCGCCACTTGCCCTGGCGGGCCTGCTCGTACGCCCTCGCGTCGGCGATGACACCCTTGACGCCGGTGGCCCGGCCGGAGTCGAAGCTGGCCGGCGGCAGCTTCATCTCGCCGGATCGCAGGGTGGGGACGCGCATGGCTTCGCTGATCTGGGCGTCACGGTATCTGTCCTCTTCGTCCTGGTCGCTGTCGCTGCGGTCGCTGCGGTCGTCGCGGTCTTCGGGGTGCACGTGTGATCCCGTGTCGGTGTTCTTGTCGAGAAAGGCCTGGAATTCTTCTTGGGCAGGTGTAGGATTGTTGGTGAAGGAAGTGGAAATCATGATGAGAGAAGTAGAAGAGCGAGAGAGAGGAGGGGAGGCGGCGGAGTGTGGCTCTGGAAGGGGGGGGATATATAGAATAACGGATGGGATAACGGATGGGATAATGGATGGAACGATGGATAATGCGGAGCGGAAGCGTGCGAAGAGTGCGACGGAATCAGACGACGGGCGTGTGGCAGCTTGTTTTTGGCTGTTTGAATTGTTGGCGGCACAATGCTTGGTTGGACGGCAGGCTGGTGGGTTGGAGGCACAAGGGGGCTTCTGGAACAATGCCTAATGAGGACTGGTGTTTGTGCAGGGGGCCAGGGGTCAAAGCCAGGGAGGGAAAAGTGGCCCGGCGCGCTTTGTGTCAAGCTGTTTCAGGTTGGCAAGTCGGGAGAAAAATTGTCAAGATTGTCAAGACCGTCAAAGAAAAAGAAAAGACACGTGGGACATGGGACATGGGGCCTTTCACGGCGCCGTGGGCTCTTACGTAGTACTTTACTTATACGGCCATGATCAGATGGAAAGCGTCTAGATTTACAAACAGCCAGCGCCACACAGCCCGTTGGCTCGTTAGCTCGTGAGCTCAACCAAGCGGCCTGAAAGCAGGAGAGCGCTAGGCCCGATCGGGGCATCCTGGCTGTGGCGTTGCGCGACGGAGTCACCGCGGGTTCACGCCAGCTCCGCATGTGCCGGCTCCGCAGCCCCCCCGCTAGCCCGATCGAGTACTATTCTCAGCGTACCGAAACCCCGAGACGGTCGTTTTTTGAGTTCTCACCGCTCCTGGCCGCCTGCACCGGCAGCGGTAGTAGCGGTATTATAGCATCCCTCCCTCCGTCGCTGCTGTTGCATTCCTTCGCCATTCCTCGTGGCTATAATTATCGTCGACGGCTTCGTCTTCGTTGACTGCCGTCATCCATGCTGTGGAATTACCACTACCATTGCCATGACCATTACTACGGCTCAAGTAGGCGGCTTTTGACTGACTCGCCAATTCCAAGACTGCCTAGCCCATATGCAATACCAACCCCGATTGGGCACTGCAACGTCTTCGCCACGCCCAGGGTCCATCCGGTCCAATCCTCGTAATGTGTGGCCCTACTGGGTAGGTAGGGCACGAACGGTGTGCCCGTTGCCAGGGTCGCACAACGGGGCCAACGAGCCAAGGAACGCATTCCGCACCACGGAGAAGGTCGAGACAGGCTGGAGGACGGACAGGAGCACGTGGCTACGTGCCTGTCGCCTCCATCCCCCCCCTCTGCTGCAGTTCCTGTAATTACGTACAGTACATGCGCCGGAGGGGGTCGGGCCACCTCTATTTTTAACCCCTCCCACCGCTGTCACCGTCTGTAGGTCGTCGGGAGTGCGCGCGACGGTGCACACCGCCCTCGACCGCCCCCGAGTCCAGACGCCCAGCGCGGGCGAATGCGATGGCACTCGCAGACAGCTTTTGTCGGGCTTCGGCATCCAGACGGAGGCCCGTCGCTTCGTGCATTGCCGCGCGTCAGCCAAGTATGACACGGCACGAACTGCTGGGCCCTGGTTGTCGCGACCCGGCTTCGCTCGTCGAGTCTCCTCGTTCTCGACACAGACCATGTCGTCATGCCTGCCGTCCATCACCATCAATCAACAAACACAGTGCCTACCCAAGACAGGGATTCGCGCGGCGACGACGATCAGGGGCTTCTGGGGTCGGCTCGTCATAAAAGAGAAAGCACGGCCACATTCGTCCAAGACAACACGAATGTGCAGGATCTGGGCAGGACCTGGGCAGGACCTGGGCTACCTTGCCTGTCTACCTTGCCTGTCGGCCGTCGAGGCGCCAATCAGCTCAACCCCAACAAAATAGTCGTGGTTCTGCCTCTCCCATGGCAACGAACCTGACGTCTTCCAAGAAATAGTACCCAAGTATTGCCTGCAAGTCGGTCACTATGCCCGCCTAGTCACCCATAAACTATCTAGGGAGGCAGCACTTCGTATCTATCTACAGTCTCCTTCCACAAAGGCAGGGCGATACGTGCGCAGGTTAACACTCCATCCATACACCATTACGGCGTGCTTCCATGGCCCGAATACGACCACATGAGGCCGGCTGTTTTGATTGCGTGTTTTCTTAATTGCCAATGCATATGCGTGTAAGGATCCTATACCCATCCCGACAAGAATACGGTACTGTACACTCAGGCATGCCTGCCCACATCCATCTGGACATGACGATGATTTTCCCCCAGAATCCTGATCCGCAGTCCGTGTCTTCTCTCGCTAGTCTTGTTAGCGCTAGTCATTGCCTCCCCCCCCCAACCTGTTTAGTTGTGTATCAGGCGGCACATTTCTCCTGCCACGTGTGTACGGACACCGAGACGGGACATTGACCACCGGGATCCGCAGTGCGTACGAGTCCCATGTGCAGTTTCACATCTTAGCCTATGTAGTGTGGTGGTGGTCGGCAACACTTCGAAATATGCCGTTGCTCGGAGGTATCAGGGTTGGGAACTACCGATACCGATACAACACCACCATTGTAGAGACGAGGCGATCATCCGAGAGGATGGACTATCGAAAAGCCAATGGCGTGTTCAGGGACTGACTCAGCAGATTTATCGGTGCTTCATGCTTTTACTAGGTACATCATGCAAACACCGAACTCGGAGATGTTGGTCTGCATATTTATTTACTATGCGTCAGAAGAGGTGATAATAGAAACCCATCATGTATGTTTTAGATGCTAACTAACGGGATAATACGTATAACTAACTTTACTAGCACGGACTGAAGTGCCCAGGTTAGGTGCTTGTTAGTCGACCCCGGGTTTGCCACCACCGTACGGAGTACATACATACAGCATGTCGCCTACTCACAGGCGTTCTAGACTAGGATTCGAACGAAAGGTGTGCGTCAGCTGTGGGAACGCCTGTGCAGTTTTTTAGTTGTTTTTTTTCAGCGCGGTGATAAAAATAGGCACACACGCAAAAAGTTCACACACGAAAAGCCTTTTTCGAGCTTGTCAGCTTGTTTCCCGGCCGGGGTTGGCCTGCCTACTGTATGTGAGATCTAAATTACGATCGTCCCACCTTGCATGACAACGTGCCCACACACCACCACTGGCCAGCTAGGTGAGATGAGATGCCCTCATCTGTTTTGCTTTGACAAAAAGCCGTAACTAACCTTACAAGTAGATGAGATGTTTTGAGACAAGTGGCGGCAGATTTTGATCTAAAGTCTGAAGGGGGATTAATCTCGAAAAGTGTGTACTGTATATAACTAGTTAGGTGGTCTACGTTATCGTCGCCTGTTCGACGCTCTCCGTGAACGGCCTTAGAACTTAGGATTGGTGAGACACTTTATGACTACCTAATTAGTAATAAGTACAGATTTGGCACGACAGATAAGTTTTTCTGATATCGCTCCTGACGAGGAGTGATCATGTCTTGGGTCAGCGTACCTAGGTAGACGTACCGTTAGCTGTGAGATTACCATATTCCTCTTGCGAGGCACGGATAGGTACTAGATAGGTAGGCTCAGATGTTTCCCTCGAACTAACTACGGCTTTCCGAGAAACAATGACTCACCCACAAACGAGAAACAAGCACATCCCCGTCCAAGTTTAGATTTAAACAGTGCAAAAACCAGGCGCCGCTCCTACTACTATATCGTATCGTAGCATATAGCATAGCTGTGCCAATCTTGAAGAGGGTCTGGGCGGGTGCATTCCGTTTAGAGAAAGAGGAAAGAGAGAGAGAAAAAAAGGTTACTTTGCTGAGAAGTAGATAACTACGTAGGCAAACAATTACCGCTTACATAGTTGGACATAATAAGCTAGCTAGTTAGTTAGCTGGTTCCTCTCTTTCGTATCTGATCTTCGCATAAGTTAGATGGGAAGCATTCATTCATCCAGTGTTCCCCGGAAGAAAAAAATAAAAATAAAAAACACGCGATCCAGTCTACCTACCTACCTACCTACTCGTTTCGGTGTCCATCGCCACCAACAAGCAAAAAAAGCAAGTAACATGAACTGACTGTCCAATCACGCATTCGATGAAAGTAACTAAATTAGTAAGTTAGAGAATGTCTCACTCATCCTCCCAAGATTATTTGGGGAGGAAGCCAGGCGAGGCGAGTAACCGGTTAAGCTAACTAAAGAGCCCAGCCAGCCCTCTGCGTACTTGTACTTGTACTTATTGGCTTACTCACAGTCTCACTGGCTTAACTACCCGTTACCCGGCTAACCTTGGTTGACAGACAGACAGACAGACCAACCTGCCTTGCTTCCTCGTCAGATTAGGCGCATAACATAACGCCATGGAACGCCTCCTTGCCTCGATTATACTCAGATAGGGTCTACAGACCTAGTTAGTTAGCTAGCTAGGTAGGTAGGTAGGTAGCGAGCCGAATTGACCCCTATCGTCAGTCACCACACTTCTCCCAATTTTTCCTCTCCTTACCCCCCAAGTCAAGTCAAGTCAAGTCAAGCAGTAGGTACGCATATAAAATAAAATGTGACAGAAAAATCAAGAGAGACAAATTACATACATATACATATATATATCCAAATCCTAAGTCCTCGCCCGATTCCTTCTGACCGGAAAAATCGAATCTCCTCGTCCCGTTCTCCCGAGGGAAGCGCCATCACCAAACCCAGCCCGTGGCACAGGATCTTTTCTTCTCTTCTCCTCAGTTCCCCATCTCGAGCAGACTTTCGCTAAGTACCTACCTATCTAGTACAGAAACCGCACACACGACCACACACACGCCCTACCGACGTCCCCCGTACGCGATGGCTCTACTCTACGTCCCAGATCCCCTCCCCCCTCGATACCTGGGCATCAAACACCAGCGGGTGGCACCAGAGAGGGAAACGGCGTTCATAAGACCCCCAACTGCATATGTCCGGGGAGGGGAGGGGAGGGGGGCGTGCCCTCGCACACAGTCCGGCATACCGCGGCGCTCCGGTAAGCGGGCCGCTTTTCAAGTCGGAGGACTTACGACTTCACCGAGTGTTCTCCAGATATCATGCTGACGTGGTCATGTTCTCCAGGGACGCATTGCAGGGAATATAGCCGAACATGTCAATGAGCATGTTGTTGCCCTCTCTGTGTGTCCTAGGACGATTTTTTTTTGGCATTCGTATGACATGGGTAGGTATGGTACAAGAAAGTATAGGGGCCCACCGTTACGCCGATTCCGTTTCTCTTCTCCCCCATCACTCTCACTTCACAAGCCAGAAACCAGTACGCACATCTCATGCCTGCTATAACAGATGCGAAAAATCATAGCAAGACGTGAAAGCGCCGTGTAAGACCAGACCTAGCAGTGTGTACCAATTATCATCGGAAGCCACTATCGTGTGACTAGCTCGCTCGCTCTCCCTCTCTCGTCCCGACAATCACAAGTATTGACCGTCTTTCTCCCCCCCCGCCCCACCATGATATTCTTTTTATATCATCGGAAAGAAAATAGGAAGCCTCCACTCCATCTACCATGAGGAGACCGGGGGTGTCAGTGAAGGTAATAGCAGGAAAACAAACAGACGCGCAGAAACAAGATTTTTCGACAGAAAGACCAGGACAATATGAACATGCCCCTTGGGTGCGAAGTACACATCGTGATCCGTATATCAATGAGCTGACAACCGGGGGGAAACCCAGTTCACGAAGAAAGATGTGGCGGCCGCGCGAACACACTTCTTCTGGAGACCGTATATTCGGTGGGGTGGAGGACTTGTATCCCACGGGATTGCGCTTCCCGGTAAGCGCAAAAAAAACAAAGATTCAGTGGTGGCTAACAGCCCCGGCCCGCTGTCCTGAATCAACAAGTAAAGGATCGGGAGGAACACATGGTATTATGGCGTGGACGATTCGAGCGATAAACCTGAAAAATATATCTTTCCGCTCCTTCCGGACGGTAACAATGCGCCCCATCAGAAAAGTCGGGACAATGTTTGATCAGTGTCAGAGAAAAAAAAAGCGTCGTAGGGTCGTCGTGTCTACATTAACTCTCGAGCAGAGCTTGGAACGCGTATCGTCTGGCGTGGTGTGGAATTACCCCGATGCGAGTTGAGGCGCGCTACACTTCGGGTCGGATGGGATGATGTAGGCTTTTAGTACGCCCAGATTTTGAGCTGCAGCGAGTTAACATACGCACTTGGGGATAAGAAGTGGGAGACGTCAAAGACATACCACAGAGTCCCAAGAACCAGTGCACAAGCTGATGCCGTCGTTGCTAACACCCAGGCAGCTGACACGGTTCTCGTGGCCCACGAGCGAGCCAACCTTCTCTCCTCTTGTTATATCCCATACCTAAGGGTGACACGATTTAGTATACGGGGTGGTTCAGCTCGGCGAAAAGGAGAATGGGGCATACCTTGCACTCAAAGTCATCGTAGCCAGCGAACAGGAGTCGGCCGGACACTGATGTAGCAACGGATGTAATGCCACACAAGATGGATTCGGACTGCGTTACATGGTCAGTGAGGAGGCCGTGGGACGAGAAATGGGGCGGAAACTGGTAAGCTTACGCCGTAGAGGTTCAGCTCTCTGTCGGCACGGATATCAAAGAGCCTGCAGGTGGCATCGTCGGAACCGGTGACGAAGGAGTGGCCGTCTGGGAAGAACTGAATGGCATTGATGTCGGATTCGTGTCCAGCGAAGGTCTGCACAGCCTTGCCAGCACGGATGTCCCATAGCTTGGCGAAGGCATCGCAGGCGCCCGAGATGAAGGTGTTTTGATTTGTGGGGTTCAGGCTGATGCTCATGACATCGCCGAGGTGATCGGCAAACTCCATGACCTTGGTGCCCGTCTCGATGTCCCACTTCATACAGGTCATATCGCCCGACGAGGTGAGGATACTCCGGTCGTTGATGAAGCGGCAGCACGAAAGGTAGCCGGCATGGCCAGACAGCTCACGAGCGACGCGTGTGGGCCCTTCTCGATTCTGGTTGAGGTTGTAGATGGAGCAGATATTGTCCAAGCCGCCGCAGGCGACGTAGTTGCCGCTCGGGGCGTAGGCGCAGGTCATGACCCACGAGGAGCGCAGTGGTATGGCGTGGACCTTGTTGGTGGTGTAAGCATCCCATATAATCAACTTGCCGTCCTGCGAAGCGGAAACAAGGTGTCTCCGATCGGTGGACCAGTGCATGGCGTAAATCTTGGCGAGATGGCCCTTGAGAGTCCTCTTTGTCTTCATCAACTGATTTCGGGGGATGCTTTCGTGCGACTGCTGGGACACAGCGCGGACTAATCAGCGATACGATGACAGGGTTAGCAGCTGCGCAGACAATGGCATGGCGTGGGTGCAGATGGACGAAGGGGACGGCGGCGGCGACGACGGTGACGACGGTGACGACGACGAAGACGACATCGACATCGACATCGACATTGACAATAACAACAATAGCGGCCACGACACAGGTCATTGCCGGTGAGACTCACGAGTGGTGTCGGCCAGCTCATCCTTTTTCCGCTTGATCCTGTCCTTCAGGGTCTCGGCCTCGCGTCGCGCCTGTTGGATGCGCGACTGCATGACCTCGGGGGTCACATCATTCGGCCGCTGGGAATCCATGGCTGGCCGATGGACGGGTGTCGGGGTGGGCGAGAGGCAGAAGACGCGGCGGCAGAGGCGGGCGGAGCGCGAGCGGCAGCGTCGAGGGGAGCAAGCCGAGGGTGACTCGGTCGGCGTGAGGCAGGAGACGATGGGCTCGAAGGGGTCGATGGGCTCGATGGGGGAGGCGTGGCAGCGACGACAATTGAAGCCAAGCCGCGGGTGGAGAGAGGACGCAACACCAAGGCTCGCGAAAAGGAGGGAGGAGGGAGTGAGTGGAGGGAGTGAGTGAGTGTGAGGTTGGAAATCGGTCGGGGTCGAGCGGTTAGGAGGTTTGGAGAGAGAGAATGAGTGGATGGGGACGCAAGCTCTACGCTAGGTTCGCCCAGGGAGCGGCCAGGGGTGCTGCTGCTGCTGCTGCTGCTGCTGTAGTGTGTAGTGTGTGTAGTGTGCTAGTGCGCTCCTCCTTCTTTCTCTCCCGCTTCTTCTCCAGTTTCTCCAGCACTTAACTAGGTACCTACTTACAAGTAGTACCTGGGTACATGTAAGTATCTGCTGCCGCCGCGCCGCAGCTGTCCGCCAGGTGGTGGTGGCACGTACCGGTAGTAGGCCACCCAAAGGACCATCCATCTACCACCATCTGCAGGGGCTGAACTGCTAGCTGCGCCCGATACACTCCTCCCGGCCAGTCACTACTTGAAGCCGACTGCTGAGTGGACTGCCGGTGCAATGGTGGTGAGCACGGCTTTTTCTTACTACTACCTACTCGGTGACTGCGCAAAGTCAGAAAGCAAGCGAAGAACGGGAGACACTAGACTAGTATTGGCGCAGCTAGACAAGGAGATTGCTAGAGATTGCTAGAGATTGCTAGAGATTGCGGTGCCTAACATGTACTAATCGAGCCCGCTCCCTCTAGTCTGTAGACTACCTTTGCGTACTACTGTAGGTACCAAATCCCGACTAAGTACCTATTACGCAGCAGTCGACATGCTTGAACGGGCTAGACTAGTCCAGTGCAGCGCTCCCTCCCGGTGGATTCAAGCTCCCTCCGACACTAACGTATGCCTAAGGTAGGTAGGTATCTTAGGTAGCATTGGCAGCTGCACAGGTACCTCGTTAGGCTACCTACTGTACATAAGTAGGGAGTATAACAGAACCGATAAGATCCCGCTAACATACAACGGTCAACTGCTGATGGGATAGGTGAGCCGCGTTGCGCCCCCTAACGTCAGCGCTCTCTCCAGGCCAACGGGGTACCCACTACTTGCAGGCTACATGCAAGTGTGTACTTACACCTACCTACGTACCGGGCGTCGAGCAAGCCGACTGCCTTTTCTCTTCGAGGAACAAGCAGTCATCATTTCTAGGGGGGAAGTAGGATTATTTCGAGGTTGCATCTATTATCCTTCGTGAGAGTTGACTATTCTCATTGTAACTCGGACTGGCTTAAACTCGTACCGGCCTAGGGCTGAACTGGCACGACGTCGGCGTTCGAAGGCCTACATAAGTACCATGCTACTCTATGCTCTAAACTTGTCTTGGGCCGAAGTCCTAGCGCCGAGTGATCGCCGGTTACTTGTCTACTGGTACGTACAACTTTTTTATAATGATATCATGTGCAGAAAATACCTATTATAGTATTTAAAGCTCTCGGGTTTGGAGAGATAAAGTACCAATCCAGGTATATATAGTGTTGAGGACTGACGTGTAAGGCAGTTTTTTTTCTTGGCCAATCAGTGCACTACAGACAAGGGGGCCTCCTTCAGAAAAGAGACGATATCCGGATTTAGATATATGAAATGCCGAGTCTTCAGTAAGCTCTCCTTCTTGCCGCCATCGTTGGGGACTTTGTAGGTATTTCGTACAACAAACTGACTATTCAGCCTAGAAAAAAGACCCCAAGGTAGCCACCGTCCTCTTCCGTGTGTTCTTGGGAGCATTCGGCTTCACACCCGAACCCATTTCTTTAAAAGGGCTCCCATCAACCCGCTCGCAGCCTTTCCAGGGGTAAGGTCGTCGAGGTTTCTGTCCGGCTTCTCGACCTGACCAATTCCTCTGGCTTCGCCCTGATGAGCAGCTCAGCGACGTTAGGCTGACGGGGTGCCACCGGACATGGCTACTTGCGCTGTTCGAGGGGCTTGGTGAAGCCGACAGCGGCATCCGGGCTCATCGTCATAGCCGTAGCCCCATGAGAGTAAGTGCCGTCTATAGCTTCGTCTCGCAGGTCTTCAAATGAAATCGGTACGCTTACCTGGCGGAGCCCCTTAAGAGTAGGTAAGCATAGATCGGTGTTCCCTTGCGGATAGACTAGACTACCGCTTTCAATAAAGCTCGGAATGGCGGCCGTATAGGATAGGCCGCTCGACCACTGACGGGTGCCGAGCGAAAATAATACTTCTCCCCGGGCCGGCTGTGATTGTTGGGGTCCGTACATCGTTGGTGTCGATCCGTAGTTATCTTTTCCAGCAAAGCAGTACTCCCCATACCCTATGCTTGTTCATCGATCTCACCAGGACCCTATGTTAATGGCGTCAGGATAAGGGGCGCGCGACTACTCATAGATAAAATATAGCGCCATAGTGATATTTGTACTTAACGATGTATATTATCTCACGACGGAACGAGAAATCGATATAATACTCAATGTATAAGAGTCAGTCTTTTAGTAGATAACTAGAGGTATGGTGTTGCAGTTGTCGACGCCTGTATTCCTCTTCAACTTTCGCCTTGGGGGGTATTCTGTCGTGGGAATGCAATCGACTTGTCCCGCAAGATGTAATTCGAGGATTCTCCTAGCGAAACTATTCGTTGCCCACGAACCATAAACCCGGCCGCCACGATGTCCATGGTGACTAGCAGGAGAGGTCTTCTTTTGGCTTCCGGGTTGCGTTGAGCAGAAGAAGAAGTGGTGGCGGGAATATGGTCCGTGGATTGAGTTGTAGGAGAGGTTATGCGGTTGCAACCACTTACATGGGCTTCGTGGACGTTTATGTATCATCTCAGCGGATCTCATGAAGTTCGTAATCGAATGCGTGCGCTGTGTCTTGTGTACGTCTGGCTCGGAAGGCGTACACATGAAAAAGTCCAGTGTAAAGGTTTAAGCCAACTCTGGAAGAAAATCAGCGTCTTGTTAATCCAATATGTAGAATGCTGCACTACTTAAATTTCGAGCGGACAATTTAACAGGTAGTTTAACGCGGTAAAAAACACCGCTCTCTAAATACTTGTGATACCCTCTAACAATCATATTTCTAGTTTAAACATGTTTCACGGAGACATTACGGTATGGTACCGAGTCAGCCTTTGTGGCAATAATCAATTCAACTGGTTGTCGCTCGGATCGGTGCTTCGGTCGCCGCCGTTATATTGGCCATGCTCGATTCTCACTCCCTGTTTTTCTAACCGCCTTACACTCACCACAGATTATCGTTTCGGAGTGGCTGCTGGAGACGTGTTGCAATGGGGCTCAGGCTCCCTGTTGTCATAGCTGAAGAGACAGAGTGGTTACATGTAGTGCCCTGTAGATGAGATATTGATTTCGACATCTATGACGTCCGATCAAACTTATCCTACTTGAAGTAACGAGAATTCCAACGATGAAGACTTCAGCGAGCTTAGTAACTTTGAGACGTCGAACCCTAAGGTCTGAGAGCGACTCTGATCTATACAAAGATACGACATTGAACTACGTCGAGGACTTAGCGACCATGGCGCCTCTGCGCTGCCGGAAATGACTATGTCGCCGATAAATTGCTCATCGATACTCTGTTCTCGTAATAAGTAGGTACTCCAAGGCCCTTCCCCGGCGTTAGATTAGGTATACTATTACCACAATCACCGCATTACCTTAGTGTTAGTCAAAGTAGATTTCATACAGATACCTGCGATTGCCTCCCTCAAACCCGTTGCCCCTAATATTACATATGTAGTATAATATAAATAACCGATATCATAGCCACGCCTATCTTGTTAGGCATTTCTTTTCAATATTTTACCAATACAAGAGTGAACAGTTTACAGGTACAAGATTCACTCAAAGTAAAATAAAATGTTGAGATAATTATATACGAACTAATGATGATCAACTTGTAAGTGGCAGAGCAATAGCTGTCAAGCAACAGTTTTACCGAGGTGAGAGAAGGGTGTTTAAGAGGTACTCGTACTATTTGTCCCATGCCAGGTACCAGGTACATGTCTCAATTACTATGCAAGCGGCCCCGGCCCCGGTCGTGAGCCCCAACCCACTTGGCGAGGCGCATCGGGCAGAATGTAGCATTGCATTGCAATAAACACATCATTCTGGGTTACCTGCGTGATAGTCTATGTAGGCCTCCCACCACATACCTACGTACCTACATACCCTACCTAGACGAGAAGATATACCGTCTTATTATTGTGATGCCATGCAATTGGTGATGGGTAGGGTACATGCAGGCCAGCCCCTCGACGTTGACGGTCATTGTCCAATCATTGTAGAAGAGAGGTACAACTAAGTGTAGAATGGGTGACTTGCTCGTTATTGGTGGTACGAATCAAATGATTAATGCCTCTCTCTTTCACGCCGTGCTACCTACACCTACCTGCCACTCACTCATCGGGTCGGCCACACTGACAGACACGGGCCACGGCCACACTTGACACCTGGTTCCCCCGTACCGTACATGGGCAAATAGGGCTAGCGCACGAAAGTTGGAGTTCGATAGTGTCCCCTGACTTGCATGTCCCCACCCGGCGCCCATCTCATCTCATCTCATCTCAATTTCCGCCGGGGACCACTCGACGTCGCTGAACTGCGCGCGTTACTTGCAACGTACCAGCAGACCCCTGCCACTACCTACATGTAGACCTAGGTAACTACGTATGTAGGTAGATAGAAGATAGGTATGTGGGTAGGTCGGTTGTCTGCGTCCTCGTGCCCCCCCTCACCCTCACCCTCACCCTCACAGCCACTGCGCGATACCATACCTGCTCTGACCTACTTGCAAGTCCTAACTGCGTCATGATATCGTCTAGGACTACTTGTACTATGACAGCAAATTGCAATTGTACTAGGTAGGTTGGGCCTGGTTAGGTACTTACAAGTTCTTCTGCCGCGAGTCAAGCATGGAGAGAAGATCGCTAGCTAACTCGGGTGGTACCTAGTAGATAGTATACACACTAAGGTAGCGTACAGGAGATGCGCTACTAGATAGTACTTGTAGTATAGACGGCTCAAGAAGTACTTTGCCGTACCGAGTCCCCGTCTAGCTACCCGATTAGGCAATTGGTCATCTGGCCATTGTAGATTATAACCATCGTCCTATAACCTACTTGTACACCAAAACCTCCAACTGGGCCTACCTATATCCCGGGCAGATGCAATGCAAGTCCACCTGTCCCGCGCGCACCTCCCCTCCCGAGCCAGTCTGACTTCTCTTCTAGAACATTTCCGTAAGCGGAGATCCGGTCCCTTTGTCACTCTCGTCATATAAGGGTGTCATTAGGTAAAAAACCAAAAAAAGGGACCATGGGTCACATCTCCGATATGGTGGACTTCAAGTCCATGCCTAAGATCGAGGTAAAATAAACATGAATTCTTTCTGCAGAGTTGACACATTATGAAGAAGTGATATTCCTCCCCTCCGAAGCGCTGACTGACTGACACGTTGCCCCGTCCTGACGGCACTACTAGTTGCATGCCCACCTCTCCGGGAGCATCAGCAGGCAGTGTCTGCACGAGATATGGAGGCCCAAGAAGGCGGCTGGCGAGACGGACCTCGAGGACCCGCTGGTCGCCATGCCCCAGCGCGAGGGCGACTGCGATCTACTGGCGTAAGGAGAAGCCAATGGCTCGCTCCCCTCACTGGGTTCATCTGGATGTGGGCATCGGGATCGGCTGACTGACTGACTGACTGACCCTGGCCCAGCTTCTTTCCCCTCTTCTCGTCCTACATCTACAAGCTGGTCGACGACGCTGACGCCCTGCACTACTCGACCGTGTCGGTCGTCGAGGACTTCGCCAAGGGTATGTTATACGTTCTCGATACGAGGCTGGTGTGTGTGTATACGGGGGCCCGAACGGTTGGAATGCCTGCCCCACGAAACAACGCAACTCGTATACATCTCCGTTAAAAAAAAACCTCTGACCCGGGGGGGGGGGGGATTTTCGATTTGTGTGTTGTTTAATCGGCTAACTGTCGGTTCTCGCGCGCAAGATGGCGTCGTGTATCTCGAACTTCGCACCACGCCCAGGGCCTTCCCCGCAGCCGGCTGGGGCAAGGCTGCGTATGTAGACCGTGTCCTGACGGCTATAGACGTGGCCCAGCAGCAGAATCCATCTATACAGGTTCGCCTTATCCTGTCTATAGGTTAGCATCGCGTGTGTCCCTTTTTTGTTTCCATCCTTCGCACACACACAATGTTGATAGGGGAGAGTTCTTCATCGAGGCTTTTTCACTCACTTCCTCCCGTCTTGCGTGCATCATGATCATCATCGGTGGCAGGCAAATTGACTGACCTCTCCCCCCCTCTTCTTCTTCTTCGTTTCGATAGACCGCCGCAATACGCTCGCCGAGGCCCATGAGGTCGTCGAGCTCGCCACGCGCTTCCGGCGCCGCGGCGTCGTCGGCGTCGACCTCTGCGGCGACCCGGCCAGGGGGGACGTCTCTCTCTTCACCCCCGCCTTCGCGCGGGCGCGGGCCGAAGGGCTGAAGATCACGGTGCACTTCGCCGAGGCCGAGAGCAGTGCGAGCGATGCCGAGCTCGAGACCATCCTCAGCTGGACGCCCGATCGGCTCGGTCATGTCAGTACGTAGTAACCCCGCCGAAACGTTGTCCATTCATTCCACTGCCGTCCCCGTGTTGAGAGTGATCGATCCCGCCGGGCGCGAAAAGCCCTTCGGCTCAGTATAGAGTTAATAATTAATGCCTCTGAGAAGCCCCCGTGGGATAATAACATGTACTGGGCGTCGAGGGGCGATTTTTGTACTACTACTAGTGTGTCTGTCTTGTCACTACCTAACTAACCCTGAATAACACGCAGTCCACGTCCCCGACCACGTGAAGAGACAGATCGCCGCGCGCCCCGGCATCGGGCTCGAGCTGTGTCTGAGCTGCAACGTCCAGCTCAAGATGATCACCGGCAGCTTCGACGCGCACCATTTCGGCCAGTGGTGGCGGGTCGACGGCCCGATAGCCGTGCCCTGTGTAAGGATGACACCCCCCTCCCCCCCAAAAAAACCCAACTCCCGCCCGCGGCTGCCCCGTAGACCATCATCATCGTCACAATAAATACTGCGCAGAGAAGCTCGGTTACTTTACTGATTGATATGTGTGTGTGTGTGCGGCCCTAGACCGACGATGTGGGCGTCTTTGGCAGCCCCGTGTCCAACGAATGGGCCCTGATACAGGAGCATTTCCACCTCGGGAGGGCCGATATCATCGGTCTGGCCAGGAAGGGGATCGACGTCATCTTTGGGGGCGAGGGGCAGAAGACGCGGCTGAGGGAGATCATGTGGTAGGATATATATGTGCACCTGGCGTCACCTGGGATTGATTTGGGAAGAGTACCTAAGCCGGCGTACACGTATCCTAGTCCTGCTGACAGCAAGCAAGCCGGGAATGACAAGGTGACTTGGAATAGAATAAAAAGGCTTCAAGTTTTAGATGGCATTGCGTCGTCTTGGAATACTTCTTCCCTATTGAGCCTGCCTCGAAAATCAGGAAATCCCGGGCTCATTGCCTCGGGGACTGCGCTTTTAAAAGCCCTAGCTGAGAATGTCTGAGTTGATGGTAGGTGAACGAAAACCCCCTCATCTCGTGAATAGACCTTTGACTGTCAGTGGCGGCTAAGGCTAATAGAATAAAGCGGGCGGTAATATGAACGGCAAACATGCAGGTCGAGATATGTTTACTATTTTGTGTGTTCTGCTACTGCTGTTCACGTAGCCTATGCCTGTAGCATAGGATCACTTACATGCGTAGCAAGTAATCCCAACCAGTAGATCTCTCTTCTAAACCATTCCATTCCATTTTTTTTTTAGACCGCCCTGTCTAGTTTAAAACCATAAAATGCCGTGGTCCGAACTACCCGTTGGACATGTTCCGTCAATTCAATCTTCGCCCGAGAACTCACAATATCGCAGCCGCATATCAATCATGGCTGGCTGCCCACGCCTGGAACCATGCCAGGGATTCGGGATTTGCCACACTCGCGTTGGTTTTGACCTTGATGCCCGACAGAATCTGCTTGACGGCCACCTCGATCCTGTCACGCTGTCAGACCCTGTTTGATCAATGGGGGCTTTCGTCTAGTAGCTTCAACTGAGCAGCTAGGTTGGTCCACTTACTTCTTCCCATTGCCTGTCCGGGGGATGCCGCCCTTTGCCTCTTCGGTGATGACCGGCACGTGTCTTGGGCTTAGCTCTTTTCGGATTATCTGATTTTGCGGTCAGGAGATGAAAATCGTGGGAAATAGACAGACATTGATGCAGACAATGCTATTGCTATAGAGGCATGGGCTAGTGCGGCCGTCTTCTGATGGGGCAGAGAGATGTCTGTCCTATGGTCGCAGGTACACCTAAGCAGACAAGAAAGGGTGATAGAGATCTCACCTGTTGAATCCTCGAGCGCAATTCGTCAGTGAACTCGCGGCCCTCACACATTATGACAAATAGGCACACGGTCTCGTCGCGGTCCGTCTCTCGCCTGCGGCCGACGCACAGGGAATCTTCCACCTCGGCAGCGAAGAACTTGGTCAGCACGTTGTAGATCTCTGCACTGCCGAAGCGGACGCCTGACGGCTTCAGCACGCCGTCGCTCCTGCCGAGCATCGTCAGGCCTCCCGTGCGGATGTCGATCCTCACGAAATCACCATGGTGCCAGACGTTATCAAAACGCTCGAAATAGCTGGCCCGGTACTTTTTCATGAATTGGATGTCAGTCATTACCCTTCAGAGTAAAATAATGCGGAATATCTCGGGAGCTTGCATGAGTAACAGAGCTCGTGGTCTTAAGACAGATGAAAAGGCGGCATAGAAGATGGCAGGCAGTACTGACTTTGTCCATTCCGCTGGGACCCCAGAAGGTTAATGGCTGACATGGAAAAGGCTTGGTGCACACCACTGTGATTTAAATGTTGTCAATATCAAGTGAGGACTAGGACACCATGTTGTATACACGGAGGTAATGTAAAAGGTGTTTCCCGTGTATCAAAATACACATCGGAGCCAACTAAGATTTAAAAAAAGAGGCGAGGGCAATGAAATTAGATGAAGATGAGACTCACATTCGCCATCTTCACCGGGAGTTCGCTCGCCGCTGATGGGGTCAAATACATCAATAGCCATGCCAAGGCCGGCACACTGGATCTCGCCTACGTGGACGGGCACCAAAGGGCACGGGGCACCGAAGAGCGAGATGATGTCTGTCCCGCCCGTGATTGAGCCTAGGTTAATATGTGACGGGAACGCCCTATAGACGAAGGAGAAAGTTGAAGGGGGGAGTGGCGACGCCGTGGAATAGATGGCCTGTAAACGGGAAAGATCGAGAGACTCCGAGGGGTAAATCTGGTTGGCTTCTAGTGTGGTCAGGTAGGTGGCCGAGGTGCCGAAGTGCGTGACCTCGAGCGAAGAAAGGAGTCGGGGGAGGGACAGATAGCCATGGGGTTTGAAAGGGGAGCCAGAGTAGAGCACGAGTGATGAGCCGCTGGAACACTCCAGGTCAGTTGTTGCCACATTGAGTCCACGATGCTCACAGTATACCATTCAAGCGCGCAACACAGAGACAAGAATGAGGCTCAGCTAATTACTCACCAAGCCAAAGCCGAGACGCTCCAATGCCACATCATCCATGATGTAGTCGTATAATATAGCATACGTGAGGTCGCATCCATCGAGCAGTGTAGCATGTGCTCCTTCTTATGCTGTATCTGTAAAAAGAATCGGAGTCAGTGATTGCCGTTGGACCACAGTGCAGACAAGTTGAGGCAGGCTACAAGATACGCCTAGAGTATTCCTTTAATCCATCCAGGGATCCATATCACGCAGTTACTCGGCAAGGAAACGTAACATCATGGGAATCTTACTAAGGTGCCTATTGCTGTGTGCACAATGGCTTTGGGAAGGCCGGTGGTGCCCGACGAGTAAAGCACATAAAGAGGATGGGCCGGTGGGAGTTGCTCAAATCTCAGGGGCTCATCGACAGACGTGCTAATTGGGCGGGTATCAGCGGTTGCGGGGAGATCTTCGAATTACGTTCTCGGGAATCGACATGTTGCTTACCTGCTCAGGAAGTTCTCATATTTGGTTACCACCG
This sequence comes from Xylaria palmicola, assembly GCA_022385595.1. NCBI lineage: Eukaryota > Fungi > Ascomycota > Sordariomycetes > Xylariales > Xylariaceae > Xylaria > Xylaria palmicola. The sequence goes on from MU281429.1 coordinate 88,927, forward strand.
TGGCGGGCGTGGATTCTAAAAGGTCCAAGGGAGTGTCGGAGATATTATTGATCAGCACGACCAGTTTGAGGGTTTTCAACTCCTTGGCAATCTCTGCTACTTTTTCCATGCTGGACCACGACTTGCCATTGTAAATGGATCCATTATCGGCGAAGAGAACCGTAGGCTCAACCTGGACCAGCCGGTCTAGCACGGCGCTGACGCCGTTGTCGGGGCTGATGCCGGTCCAAATGGCGCCAATGGCGGCGGCGGCCAGCATGGCCACGAGAGCCTCGGCGTGATTTGAAACGAAACCGGCGACGACGTCGCTCGGCTTCACGCCGGCTCTGCGCAGGGCATTGGAGCAACGGCGCACGGCCTCGCGCAGCTGGGCCCAGGTGGCCGGGCGAAGCTGGCCGTCGACTTCGGTGGCGGTGATGACAGCAACGGAGGACTCGTCCACCGGGGCATTCGCGGGGAACAGCAGGTTCTCGGCAAAGTTCAGCAGCGCCCCGGCAAAGAAATCCGGGCGCGGGAAGAGGGGCGCATCCACGGGCAGGACCTGTCGGCTGTCAACGAGTGCGGACACGGGTGCGTGCGCGGGTGTTGAGTCCTCCATACCTCGGAATAGGGGCGGGAGGCCGTGACGCCGCAGAAGTGCCAGACCTCGGCCCAGAACTCGGCCGGGTTCCGGGTCGACCAGCGGTACAGGCCGGGGTAGTCGTCGATGTCAAGCTGGTACTTGTCGCTCACGTGGGTAAGGAAAGCAAACATGGGGGTGGCGCGCGGACTGGCATGTCGCCACAGCTCCGTCGACGGCGCCGTCGAGGTAGGATGAAGGCCGACGACGGTCATTGTGGGCTACCGATGCGCCGACGTGCCGATGTGCTGATGTGCCGATCGAGCTCTACCGACTGATTCTAGACAATCGAAGAGACGTTGGTGCAGATGGACGAGAGCCGGTCGGAGTGCTGATCGGATGTCCGGACCCCCCTTGGCGCCCGGCTGTGGGCTGCAACTCGTAAGCTGCGAGCTGGTGGGCTGCGTACCTGGTGCCTCTCCCGACGGTGGCCGAGGTGACTCGGTCCATCTAGCTCTGGTAGGCGGGCGGCAACGACGTCGCTCGCATGCCGTCGGCCAGTGTATTATCTAAGTGCCGGCTAGACTAGAAGACAACCTACCTAGCTGGGCTGAACAGCCGACGATAAAAGCACGGCGGCCATGGAGGCAACATGGTGACGCAGAGACAGAGACGCCATGTCATTGTCGAGTAGATGCGAGACGGTGGCTGAGCCGATGTCATTGTCGGAAAAGAGAAGGCTGCCGACAACTGAGACAATTGCGACCGTGCCACATTCGTGCCTGCACATGTGAACCCTTCTTTTCCATCTATGGCGTCACTCGGTAACCAATAGCCGTCGATTGTAGGTATTGCTTCTCATACCACCCTACTTGCATCTGTCCATCTACTATAGATAACTTACACACTCTGTATACCTACTTAAGTAAACGTCGTGGATGTGTTTTTCTTTTCTCTTTTTCTTCTTTTTCTCTGTTCACCTGGTAACCATATCCAGTGACGTCGTGGGTAGGTTGATATCTACTATGCAAGAAAGTATTAAGGTTACCTAGGTACGTAACTAGAGGTAGAACCATGGTCCAGGCTCAGTTAGCGCCAAGGCATCGGAAACGAAACGGATCTCGGCTTTGAATTGCAATCCCTGGCCGGGAACCAGAGAAAAAAAAAAAGGTCAAAAAAAAGAGAAAAACAACCCGCGGAAACGATAGCTGGTGGAACCTTCGCTTGTGCACGTAAAATTACCGGACCTCCCCATTTCTCCCCTTTTGGTGGGCCCTTTCGCGGTATCGATATACCTACTACCTGTAGACGGTAGACGGTAGGCGGTAGGTACAGGTACCTAGAGATAGGCGGGGACGCGGATGAGTCGGAAAGAGGGGAGCAAGCACCCAAGGTGCCATCAAGAACTGCATCAGATTTGGAATCGTGGAAATCATGCCTATATTCTGTAAAATACTATCTGAGCACCTACCTACGGTACGTCGTGATATCTGGTATGCAACGACGTACTAGGGTCATGTACCCGAGTTCCTCGCTGTGATAGGTACCTACGTCTAACCGATTCGCCGACGCGAGCAACGGGGTCTCATCGGGGTCGTCGCACATCTTTCAATCCCGATCCTGGACCCCCCTCGGATCAGGTTGGTTGTGTTTTTTGTCCGTACGTAAATGGTAAATTGGTGTGATGCGCCGAGCAGATGTGGGACGTTGAAAGGATCTCAGCGACAAGTAAGATTACAGGCGCCTCGTTGAAATTGCGGCGAGGTACCTCCTACAACGCGGCACAGGGACCAGGCAGAGAGCTGTGTAGGTAGCACGACATAGAGATGCTGCTCCTACGACAGACTCCGCCACGGTGCATGCAGTGGCTGTAAGCCTGTCCCTGGCGCATCGGGTTAGGCTGGGTGCTCTGGTGCGGTGTACTAGATTATCTAGTAGCTCCCCTGGCCTGGACGCAAGGCAGAGCCTGCTGTTCGCTGCAGACCGTCCACTCCGAGTCCACTAAGTTAGGTGGTACCTTAAGTACCTAAGTAAGGTACTTACTTACTTTCCTAGCACATCATATCATCCCTTATCTCCTTCTCCTGCAGCCCGTTCGTTCCACCCTTTCCTCTCTCTCCTCCTTTCCTCTTCACCAACGACGCCGTTAATCGAATCCACACTCGAGGCTGTCTTGCTCCCGAACCCGTCTCCCTGCCTGGCTTCTGGGAAAGAGACGCCTTCGCGGTGGTTCCCCTTGGTCCCTTGTCTCCTACTCTGTCCCGTCGTCGACCCTTCTTCGAGCCTTCGACCTCTCCCGTCTTCTTCGCTTGGGCATTTGTTCCCTACCACGCTCCTTTCCTGCCACGCCCGCCAGTCCAACCCGTAATTGTAATAAGCCAGATCGGAATTGGCGTGTCCCGTGTGCCGTTCACGTCAGCCTGCTTCCATCTGCGACAGTCTCGACCCCGGTTGCCAGATTGATTCAAACCCAACCCTACCGGCGCTGTACGTATATGTCTCACCCTGCCCTGTGACCCTGCCTGTGACAGCACCTATTCGCTTTCCCTCCGGCCTTGATCTTCGATTCCACTCTCATCTTTTGCGCCACGTCCCTAGCATGTTGCCAGAGTACCGCCTATTCCATCACGTAACCATCGGCCGATTACTTGCACCGTTACTCGCCACCCCAGAGCGACCCTTTAAATGTCCGCTCGAAGGGTTGCCTTCTTGCTAATGCGACCTCGTAGTTTACCTCAGCTATTGTACGAGTACGACGATTACCGACTAGACCAATAATATTCCACTATTCTTCGAACCGGCCTGATCCGCCGCCAACCTATTAATTCCCTCCCGCCAACAGAGAAATGCCGCGAAAACTGCCAATTCCCTTCACCGGCTCGAGTAACATGGCTCAGCCCGAACGTACCGCCGAGAGGCGACCCTCGCAGTCCAAGGGCAACCGCCTCAGCCAATTCTTCTCCTCGTCGCCCAAAAGCAAGGACCAGCCATCGGCCCAGCAAGCCTTGATGGCTGTGCAGAACAGTCCGGCGTCTATCGCTGCGTCTAGTGTTTCTCTACCCAGCATCTCGCTTTCAACCGCTCCCGTCAATGGGCTGAACGGTGAGGAGACGGCAACCATTTTCCAACCTGCCGATTCGAGCGAGCTCTCGCTCCAGCGGCGCCGCGATGCTCAATTCGGCCCACAGCTCGATGCCGGCCACCGTTATGTGAGCATGCATCACGGTGAACCCTTGGCCGCGCCCGTCATTGACGAGCCGCCCTACTATTATGTCCTCACAACCTATATCAGTTATCTCTTACTTCTTGCTCTCGGCCACGTCCGAGACTTTTTTGGCAAGCGCTTCAGCAAGAAGCCATTGTACAGGACGTTACGAGCGTCTAATGGGTACGCGCCGTTGAATGACGACTTCGATAGCTTCTACACCAGACGCTTAAAGCTGCGCATTGACGATGTCTTTGCAAGGACGAGCACTGGCGTGCCCGGCCGCTATATCAATCTCCTCGACCGGGTTTCCGATAACTTCAACGAATCTTACAACTATCTTGGCACCACAACGGAGACGTTGAATATGAGCTCGTACAATTACCTGGGATTTGCCCAGTCCGAGGGTCCCTGCGCCAATGCCGTGGAGGAATGTGTGCGCAAGTACGGCCTGAGTTTCTGCAGCTCTCGTACCGATGCCGGGACTTCGGATCTTGTCTGTGAAGTCGAAAAGGAAGTCGCCGCCTTCGTTGGCAAACCCGATGCCATGGTCTTCTCGATGGGTTTCGTAACGAACTCGAGCTCATTCCCTGCTCTCGTTTCCAAGGGTTGCCTGATCATCTCCGATGAGCTCAATCACGCCTCGATCCGTCTGGGTGCGCGTCTCTCTGGTGCTGTCATCCGCTCGTTCAAGCATAACGATATGATTGATCTCGAGAAGAAGCTACGGGAAGCTATCGCGCAGGGGCAGCCTCGCACGCACCGTCCCTGGAAAAAGATAATGGTTGCTGTCGAGGGTCTCTATTCCATGGAGGGTACCATGGTCGATTTGCCCGGAATCTTGAACCTGAAGGACACGTACAAATTCTATTTGTACGTCGATGAGGCGCACAGCGTCGGTGCTCTCGGCCCTCAAGGTCGGGGCGTATGCGACTATTTCGGAATCGACCCTAGCCGAGTGGATGTCCTCATGGGAACTTTGACCAAGTCGTTTGGTGCCAATGGAGGCTATGTCGCTGCCGATAAGCACATTATTGACAAGCTGAGGAGTTGCAATGCTGCCACTATGCTCGGCGAGTCTCCCACCCCCGCTGTGCTCATGCAGATATATGCCTCGCTGAAGATCATCACGGGTGAATTGGTCCCTGGGGAGGGCGAAGAGCGGCTGCAACGCATAGCATTCAATTCTCGGTACCTGCGGCTCGGCCTCAAGCGACTGGGCCTCATCGTTTATGGTCACGATGACTCGCCCATCATCCCCATCACGCTGTACAATCCTGCCAAGATACCCGCGTTCAGCCATGAGATGCTCAAGCGCCACATCTCGGTGGTGGTGGTGGGTTACCCGGCCACGCCCCTCATCAGCTCGCGCGCTCGATTCTGCGTCTCTGCGGCGCATAACAAGGATGATCTCGACCGACTACTGGCTGCCTGTGACGAGGTGGCCAATATCCTCCAGCTCAAGTTCTCCACGGGTATCGCAGGTGGTCTGAAAGCACTTCCCGAGGGCGTGACGCCGGAGAACGAGTCGGCATGGCGCAAGGCGAACGGGCTCGAGGGTGTCTTTGAGCCGCCGCGCTGGGCACTCGAGGAGGTGATCACCCGTGGGGCCGCCGACGCCAAATCGAGGCTTCGATGATGGCCGATGTTTGTTCACACGTCGTCACCACTTGCATTCCCGTGAATTAATGGCGTTTGAAGATGGGTTGGGACATAAACACGTTCAAACACGGCGCTTCGGAGTTGTAGGGAAACTGAAGAGGATGAGGGGGGGTGGGTTTCCTGATTCGCCAGAGGGATTGATTGGGTGCGTTTTCCCTGGTGCCATTCGCTCGACAGAAAGACATGATTTCACTTCGTGACCCGGACTCCCCCGTCCTTACCAAAGATAGGAGGGGAGCAACCGGATGGTCAGTCCTGTATGCCCACGGCATAGGCAATTAGAAGCGTCCCTCGTGTGTACTGCTTAGATTTAGAGACAGCCGGGTTTTGCCGGTTTGTTTTTTTGGGGAGGGGGGGGGGATGTTGGGGGATGTTGTTGGCACTGGCCATATCGGGGCACACGAGGGGCAGACGCGGCCAAGAGTTTCGAACTGAGCTGTCATACCCTGACATGCGGGCTGTATACTGATCCAATTGTAGGTAGATTCTCCAGATGGCTGTTTGAATTAAAGGCAATTGTATCCTGACCACCCCCCCCCACGCCTACTGTTTGTGTGTTGATACCTGTGAAAGATCACCACGGCTACACTTCCTCTATTAGGTCGGAATCAAGATACCGGCTGGCGTCGATAGTATGTACTGTAGAGACGGGAAATGGGGGAGCAGGGGTGTGAAACTTGGTCCGAACCCCTAAGAGCTTGCGTGGTCTTCATGGTCTCCATGTGCTTGACTTGACTTGACCCATCCAGCGGGTATACGGGAGAGCTGCCAGTGTCAACAGAAGAAGGCAGCATGGGAGCAGGAGCAGGGACACGCAGTATGTTGACTTTGATTACACTGTCGGGCATCACAATTGCACATGGACGGTGCGCCGCTAAAAGGGTAGCACCCGCGTGTTAATGTGTTAGATAATAGGTAGTTCGGGAGGTACCTATAAGGCTTAACTCCCACTGCCCAGGTGGGCTGTGGTCGTGTACGTACTATGTATCTGTTCCAATCATGAGCGGGGAACCCCCCCCCTCTTCGCCCCGCGCGAGCCCATCTTCAGCAGCGGCGAGTGGCTCTGTGCCCTGGCCACATGTACCCGTACTAGCCCCTGCAGGGGTTAGCGTCCGAACTAGCAGGTACTGATACACGCAGCTGTCAGGGGGAGCCTGGGGGAGCCTGCGTGGGCCTGCCGCTGCTGAGAGTGCTGAGAGAGGTTGCTCCAACGGGCGCTATGACAGCGGACCCACGGCGCCGTAATTGGCTGGGCCGGCTGGCTGGCTGGCTGGCTGGCTGGATGGGGTTTGGGGGGGATGGGGGATGAGCTGGTTGCTGGTTGCTCGTTTGCTCCCAGCCTGTCCGTCGTCTCGCCTTCAACGTCCCGACACCTCGATCCATACGCGCGCACCGGCCCGTCCATCGTCGGCCTCGTCCTCCTGCTGCGCCGTCCCCGAGCTGGTTGACATCCTGTGTCGTCGTCTTCCTGCTATTGCAACACCGCCCATTGAGCCGCACTCGATCGCCCACCCCCCCCTTTCTAGCACCTACCCGAGATTACGTCTCTTTGACGGGCCATCTTTGTGTGTCTCTGTCCTGTGGCGTCACTCGCTCTCTGCCCTATCATTGCGTCGCTACGCCGTTGCACCCTGCCGCATTCCGGAACCACGCCCTGCCTGACCCGGGCAATCAACGCCGACAGAGCCGAGCACGAGTGGCAGCGTGTGCGAGGGAGAGGAGACAGCCGGAAGAGACAGGGGCCGAGCCAAGTGACGGACCAACACGGGCCGGGGCAAGGAAAATCAAAAAAGGGAGGAAAAACAGGGAGCGAGACCGAAAGAGAGGAAAAGAGAGGTCGAACACGGAGAGAGAGAGAACGCGTGTGTGAATGTGCCCGGCGGATTGATCGTGGGCGAAAATGAACTTCGACTCAGGGACGGCCTACGCCGAATCCGACGCCGACGACGAGTACGAGCGCAGCCTGCACACGGGCTCTCCCGTCCTGGTCACGGATTCCGAGATCTCGCCGACCGATTCCGAGGGCCTCTCTTCGACGGAGCATACCCCAACCACCTATGGCCATCGACGGAGTGCCGATCGCCTGCCCGAGACCATCATCACCGAGTGGACCGCTGACGAGTGTGCCGATTTCATCGCCACCATCGGCCTCCAGCAGTATGCCGAGGGCTTCATTGGTGCGTGTGGCTCGCTTTCTGCTCTCCCATGAGAATTGCGTCGTCTCGACTAACGTTTGAGCTGTGCATCCGTCTAGAGAACGAGATTGTCGGCGAAGCGCTCGTGGCTCTGCTCCACGATGACCTCAAGGCTATGGGCGTCAACAGCGTCGGCCACCGCTTGACCATCCTCAAGAGTGTCTACGACGTCAAGAAAGCACAGGATATCCCCATCGAGGGCGACCACTACGTTCCCCTGTGTACGTGCCTCCCCATCCCTTGAGGCCCCTGACTGTGGCGCCCGAGCTAACGAACGGATGCGCGTCCGACTACAGCCGCCGATGCGGAAGCCCAGTATGCCACAGCCACACTGAAAGACATCAAGCAACTCGTCGAGCAGCTCCGGCTACGGGACGAGAGGATAAGCCTAGTAGAACGAGAACTGCGACAGTTGAGCGACGACTTCCGCCGTCTGCGCGAAGATATGCTGCCGGCTCTGCGCCTGGCCAAGAACGCCCAGCAGCCACTGCCCAACGTGTCCGCCAACAACCAGAGCTATGGATACGAGACGTCGACCATATCACCGCCTGCACCGACCCCGGCCTCGGCCCAGTCCTCCAGTGGTGTCAAGCGGACATACTCCACCAAGAAGCTCGTGCTCGGCACGAGCAGTTCCCCCAGCCATCTACAGACGACCCATGAGCGCCCTTCGGTAGAGCAAACGCTCGACCCGGCCGGTGCTGCTGAGCGGGCCGTGCTCTCGTCCTCACACCTCGCCGCCGCGACCGCCATGAATGGGTCCGGCCAGGCCACCTCGCCTAGTTACTCACCCAATATACCGTCACCCACGTCACCCCCCACCCTCAGTGGTACCACGCTCGGCTCTCGCACGTACAACCAGCCGACGCCGTCGAACCGCGCGACATTCCCCGAGAATGACCACGGCTACAACACGAAACAACCCGTGGCGCCGCGCCGCATGCAGACGCCGGTCCCGGAGACGCCGGGATCGGGCTCGTCGGTGGAAATCTTCAAGTCGTTCCGCGTCAGCATGGACGACCCCTGCTACAAGGTGCTGCCGGCGGCGCTCAAGAAGTACCAGATCAACGCGCCGTGGGACCAGTACGCGCTGTATATCGTGTACGGCGACCAGGAGCGCTGTCTCGGCCTGGACGAGAAGCCGCTGATCCTGTTCAAGCAGCTGGACAAGGAGGGAAAGAAGCCCATGTTCATGCTTCGGAAGACCAACACGGCGCAGGCTGACGCCGAAACGCCGGGGAGTGCGGGCTTGGGCTCAGGGACGGGCAGAGGGATTAATTATGATCCACCCGGCGGCATCATATAATTCGATAACTCCGATAGCGATGGCGACGAGATGAGGAGTCTCCGTTGGAGACGCAGAGAGTCGCAGAGGGCCATAGAGTGGGAGCGCAGCGGCAGCGAGAAGAATAGGGATATACTCTCGTCGACGCCAGCATTCCTCGGTGGTCCCTGATTTGGAGTGGAAGCTCCCCCCCCCACCCCCGGGGCGATTTATTGTGGTGAAGGGCAGGAGGAACATGTTTGGAACGGCGTTGTAAGGATTGCATAGGTGTGGGCAAAGCTGTTACTCGGATGGTGTCACGTACGGTGTTGGTCTTATTCTCCTACATAATTGCCTAGGTATCTACGCTTATCTTTCTGGATCGGGGCAGACATGGGTAGACAGACGTCGAGAGGGAGCCGATGCAACATGTATTGCCCACATATGCGCACAATATAAGAAGACGGCCAACACGATGGTCTTGGCCCATTCGTGTCCTTTGGCATCGCCATCGCCCCTAGCAACCAGGCTGCGCACAAGTTAGTCGAGGCGTGAGTGGACCAGTGCCTCCCTCGTAGCCTTCTTCCGCGGTTGTGCCTCGGCATATCCGAATAAGCAAAGTAGCAGAGCCACGAGGCGTTTAAGGGGTTCTGTTGTTTGTGCCCCGCCCCAATGTGCACGGGGAGAAAGAGTCGATAGGCCAGGTGCCAGGTACGTGGATTGTGAGTACTGTTGGATGTACGTACCTACAGGGCTGCGCCAGATGGACGCTCTCTCACTTGCACACATGACGAGAGAAGAGAAGAGAGGTACTTCGTTACCTACCAAGGTGTCCGTGACTACTCTGTGGTACCATCTTGCCTGCGCACACATGTTTCCTACCATCTCTCTCCCCCCCACGTCTCTCTCTTCCTTTTGCGTGTCACTTCACTACGCCTGCGCATTCCCACCACTTTCTTTTCTCCTTCTACGTGCCACTCTTCTTGCACGCTCCCACCACGCCGACTTCGTCAACAGTTGCATCGCATCGCATCGCCTCGCCTCGCCTCGCAGGATCCAAACTTCTAACGGACTCTCGTTAAATCCCAAGTGGACGTCAGTGGACGTTAGGCCATCGAACAGCAGCCATTCTATCTAGATACCTCCCGGTAGCACCTCTCCAGCGGTACGTACCGGATATACCCCCAAGTTACAGCTGAAAGCTTAATTCATTCCAGGCTAGGTTAGGCCAGTGCAGAAGCGCGGCAGTTGAGCCTCTTGAGCCTCTTTGAGCCTCCTCCCGCGCGACCATGGCTCCACGTCGCCGACGCAGAGGGCCAATGAAGATCAAGCTCGTTGGGCACAGTGCCGGGGCAGCTGGGACAGCTGTGGCGCCCACCGACGACACCTCCACCTCCACAGGCGATGTGGCTCAGCAGCTGGCCGAGTCGCCGGGCGCAGGCGCTGGCGCGGGCGCGGGCGCGAGAGTTGCTGCTGCTGCTACTGCATGCGTCGCGCATTCTCACTCGTCCGCACAGGAGAACCACCCGGACCAAAACGAGCTCGACGACGACGACCATTCCCATTCCGTGCCCCCTCCCTCTCCCTCTCTCGCCCCCAGACGCGCCAGCTTGCGGATTCCACACAAGATGCAGATCGAGGTGAGTCAGCTGTCCTCTCTGCTGGAGCGCTTTTGATTCGATTGCCGCTTCATTTGATCTGGTGCTGCCGGTGCCGTGCCGTCATCATCCCATCGCGTCATCCCATTGCGCGTCATATGCTGTCCTAGACACGGTGTATTGTCGTGTTACGCCAACATCGGGCAGGCCAAAGCTGCGAAGACCGTCGGTCCATGGTTCACGGGCTATGAATCTGCGGACTGCGCGTCTACGAGTCCCTCTCCGCCATGCGCTTCCGGCTGGGCTGGGCTGGGCTGGGCTGGCTGGCTGGCTGGCTGGCTGGCTGTGCACCGCACCGCACCGTACTCTGGCGCATATACCTCGGTGAACTTGCTCATTTGCTAATTCGTGGCCCTGTAGCGCAAGGTCCGGCTCGTTACCGAGCAGAAAAACATGTACGCCATCTATCTGCCCGCAACACCATGTCCTGGCGTGATTTCGCAATGCTGACATCACACGCACCGTCTCTCAGCCCCAAGGAATCTCCCATGCCCGAGTTTCCCATGAAACAATGGAGCGTCAAGCTTTATCTCCTCGATCAGGACGGAAACAAGCATCCCGCGAGCTGCTTCAACAAGGTCGTCTACAACCTTCACCCCTCTTTTGAGAACCCCCAACAAAGTGAGATCCTCGTCGCCCCCCTTACGCCCCCCTTACGCCCCCCACCCCCTATGCTCCCGGGTCGGCCATGCTAACTGTCTTGTCTGTTACCAGCCTTCCACGAACCACCTTTTACCTGCTCCAACGAGGGCTGGGGTGAGTTTGAGATGTCGATTGACATGTACACGACCGAGAAGAACAAGATTACCATCTTCCACGACCTGAACTTCCAGTCACCCGAGTACAAGAACGACCAGGCCGTGACTTTCAAGAACCCGTCCCAGGCCCTGGTCCAGGCCCTCCGGGAGACCGGGCCCGTGGGCAACGACGACGAGGCCAAGGCGATCAAGGCCCGCAAAGCGGCCGACAGCAAGAAGCGCAAGTTCGCCTTTGACTACGAGAAGATGGGGGACGCCATGACCAAGCTGGGCGAGGATGACCTGCTGCACGTCATCCAGATGATCCACGACCACAAGAGCGACGACACCGTCACCAACAATGACATTGAGCGTGGCGAGTTCTCGGTTGACCTCTTCACCATGCCCGAGTCGCTGGCCAAGATGATCTGGGAGTTCCTTGTAAGTGGTGCACTCTCTTTGACACAGGCATGAACACATGAACACATGGACACATACACAGCCACTCCTGTACATTCCTATACATAGACATGCATCACTCTATCACTTTCCATGTTGCGTTTTGTCACTTCCCTTGGCCTTCCCTATCGATCGGAGCGATGCCTCTCCGCATCCACCCGCCACCTCACAGCTTTTTCGTGCTGCTAATCATGTTCTGGATGTAGTTGGAACAAAAGATGGTAACACCATAGGGAATCTCCAAGGCCGTCCGTACCGGACAGCCCATATCGGGGTCAGCAGACAGAGAGGAGGACAATGAATTTTTTTCTTGTTCTGGTTTGGTTCCCTTGGGGGAAACAGCATTGCATTGGCGTTTTAACGTGAGGGCGGCTCAGGCTCCATGAAGCCGAGTACAGGCGCAGGCATCACGGGGGAGAGAGGTTTCCGGTTGAGTTTGGCGTACGGTTTGCGTTTCAATTTCTCCACGCTCGAGTCCTCGCGGTAGATACCCCCCCTTGCAGATCGTGAGTGAGTGGTCAGCAACTGAGTGTCAGCACAACAAGTAAGATTCGACTGGTGCCCCGAGGTACGGGAATGAATGTGTCGACTTATCCGCCGGGCAGGGCTATCCATACAAGATATGTCGCCGCCGCTGCTGCTGCGCACGTGCTCATTATCCGGTCGCTCTTCTCTTTATTGTATCCCTTTTGGCATGGATTGGGAAAATCAAAGAAAGCCCGAGGGTGTTAGTAGCGTCAGAGCGGAAAGGGCCCTGTATGTAAGAAGGCCATGCATCTATTTATTATTCAATTGGGCGTCCTAACCCTGGATGCACTGCTCTACTTATACAGACAGACAGATGTTGGCAAGGGTAGTTGTTAAAATATTAGTTGGTCATTTACTTGACAGACGAGGTTGGTTCCCAACAACACCGGTCAACAGGTCATATTTCTATATTTGCCTCCTGTATTATCATGGGTTGGCAGAGTGATCAATCTTTTTTCCGCCCCGAGGCAGATAGAGAAAAGGGAGGCTAAAGTACCTAGTATCTGGTACGGAGTACCTACCTGATGACATATGTACCTTATCATATCCACATAAGCATGCAGCTCGTGACCGGAAAACCCGTATCGGATTACCTAAAGGCGCCGTAACAAAGGACCTATCAGGTGGTACATTGGGCGGCATGATTGGCATCCCATGTCCGCCACAATGCTTGATTGGGCAGTCCGGTCAGGATGCAGCGAAGGGGCCGAAGGTGTAGGTTAGGGGTCATTAGCAAATCCCATTCCATCATTACGAAAGTAGTTATGTATGTATGTAGACCAAGGCATTCTTCATCTTCCATTGGACCTTGTCACCTGTCTCGGGCCTTCTCTGCCGGATGGATACCACTTGCGGCGGTGTGTTCCCGTCAATCAATCACGGTGCTCTATTGTAGATAGTTGGAACGCTATTTTGTGTTTCGTGGATAATTGGGGGAGATGTAAGGAACGAATTCAAAAGCATTTTATATGTAGGTAGGCATGTAAGAGAGAGAGAGAGAGAAAAGAGATCGTCGATCGACCCCGCGATAGGGTCTTACTCTGGTACTCCCCGCGCTTACGCCAGCGAGCGGTACCGTCGCCCGGGGGGGAGGGGGGGCCTGGGCGCTAGGCAGATAACAGTCTAGTGGCGGCGCCAGAGGGCAGTTGTGTCGAGCAGGCGGCGGACGGGCCCACTTGGGGAAGCGGCGGCGGGCGGGCGACGGAATATAAACCTCCTCCACCCCCCTCGATTCCCGTTAAAGCCCCCAAAACCCGCCTTAAGCCGAGACGCTGCGTGCCGCCTGTTGCGCGAGCGACAGTGAGTAGTGAGCCCACCACCAACCCACCACCATCCCACCACCACACCACCGCCCGTGCCGACGAACCATGTCGCAGCAGCAGCAGCTGTTTGCGCCCGCTGCTGAGCCCGCCGAGGCCCACCCGACTACGGCCACCGCCCCCCTCGTCTCCTCGCCGACCGACTCTCGCCGTGCCTCGTCCCCGGCCACCACCACCGCGGCTGGCCCTGGTGTTGGCCCTGGTGCTGGCCCTGCCCCCGTCCGCGCGGCCGGCCACGACAGCAGCAGCAGCGCCCACTCGAGGAGTCTCAGCTCCGGCCCGCCACAGCCGCAACACAAGCGCGTGTACCAGGCATGCATCCCCTGCCGCCGTCGCAAGGTCCGCTGTGACCTCGGCAGCGTCGACAACCCCCACGACCCGCCGTGCATGCGCTGCCGCCGCGAGAGCAAGGACTGCTTCTTCAGCGCCACCCGCCGCAAGCGCAAGAACGACGACGACGCCGACGAGTATCAGGACGAGTACATCATCCGCAACGGCCGCAAGCGCCACTATCTCGAGGATACCCCGCCCGTCGCCGTCCCCGTCCCCGTCGCCGACGAGGACAGGAAGCCCTTCAGCTCCGTGCCCCTGACCCCCGGCGGCTCCATCGGCCGGCACCAGCCTCTGCAGCGCGACCACGGCCTCCATGACCCTCACGCGGTCTCCTCCGCCGCCGACGCCCCGCGCCGCTCCAGCTATGCCGAGTCCACCGAAGACTCGAACGCGCAGATGGAGAATTTGGAAGCCCAGAATGTCATGAGAAAGGGCGTGTACGGCCCCCACGATGCCCTCGATCTTCTCTACAAAGCGGCAACCGATAGGTATGGATCTCATCCCACCTCATTCGCCACCACTCCGCCTGCCCTCCCCGAAATGTCCGTCGCGCACTTGCTTACTGTCACAGCAGCCCGCATTCGATGCAGCTCCGCCAGGAAACCACGCCCGCCACCACCATCGCGCCCACTACTCTCCAGCCCTCCGTAGCCTCCGCCCCTGGCCTAAAGATGCCGCATGCCCGTACTTCGACTCTCGGTGGCCCGCCTCAGCTACGGACTGGCGCGAAGCTTGCCGATCCCATTGACCCGCGCCTGCTGCCCTGCGATGCCCGCGACGAGAATGTTGAGGTCGAAGCCCGCCTCAGTGTGGAGCACGAGCCTGGCTACCACGAAGCCCTCAAGGCCTGGGCCCGGTTCAGGTTCGTACGGGCCGGATGGTTCACCAGAGAGGAGGCCATCAAGTATGTCGTGTAGTAAGTCAGCTCCATGCATCCCAACCAGCCCGGTTCGTCCCCGGTTCGTCCTCGAGCGGCAAAACGCGCGTAACTCGCCGTAGCTAACCACTAATACCCGCTAGCTACTACGAGTACTTGTCTCCCATGACACCCATCTCTCCACCGACATTCCGTAGTCCCGCATCTCACATCACTCTTCTCACCGAGGAGCCAATCCTCGCGGTAACCTTGCTCACCATAGCGTCGAGATATTACAGCATTCGCACGACAGGCGGCCACTGCCGGTCTCACGCCATCCATGAGGAGCTATGGCGATATCTCCGAAGGATGGTGGAGAGATGTCTTTGGGGCCAGGAGGCCTTTGGTGGGGGCTTCTGCGGATCGGGGGCCGATGAGTCGCAGACTTCGAGTACCGCTCCGTGGCGCGGCTTGCGCAAGGGAAGCCTGCGCACGCTAGGCACGATCGAGTCGCTCTTGATCCTGACCGAGTGGCATCCCCGAGCACTCCATTTCCCGCCCGAGGAAGCCATCGACGAGCTCATGCTCCCCTCGCGGGATTTTCATGTTACAGAGTCCGCAGAAGACGACGTCGTGGCGCGGCCCGGTGGCAACGTGGGCGGCCAGCGAATCGAGAGCTGGCTTGAACCCGCCTGGCGGAGCGATCGCATGTGCTGGATGCTGCTCAGCAACGCCCTCGGCCTAGCGTACGAATTGGGCGTCTTCGACGACATCGATGAACTGCTAGCCGCCAACGCCATAACACGGCCCGAGTATGAGGACGAGGCATACCGCCTCCGCGCGATGCGCATCAAGCGTCTACTTCTGATTTATCTAACGCAACTAGCTGGTCGTCTGGGCTGGACAAACATGGTCCCGGAGAGCATCAGGAAGACGGACCCTGTCTTCTCCAACCGACGGCCGACCACGAATGAAGGGACAACCCCCGGAACAAATCCGTCCGTGCTCTCTAGCACGTTCAGTTATGTGCCTGACGTCGAGCTGGACGACCAGATTATTCAGTGCTGGGTAGGTGTCAGCAATGCGATGCACCTAGGCAACGAAAGGCTCTTCCGGTCCCGGAAACACACCACAGATATAATACAGAGCGGGAGCTACACGAGACTTCTCAAAGAATTCCAACCTATCCTGAAGGAGTGGTGGCGGGAGTTCGAGCGTTTCCGCCTTCCCGAGTTCACGCGCCACATCCTGACCATCGAATACGAATATGTACGGATATACGTCAACTCGCTCGCGCTACAGGCCGTCGTGGAGCGATGCACGACCAACGCGACGGGCGCCT
Source organism: Xylaria palmicola (assembly GCA_022385595.1). NCBI lineage: Eukaryota > Fungi > Ascomycota > Sordariomycetes > Xylariales > Xylariaceae > Xylaria > Xylaria palmicola. Next base: position 105,044 of record MU281429.1, read on the forward strand.
CGTCGGGCCACGACGGCACGCACGGGACGCGCGGCGCGAACGGGAACGCGGAGCTGTCGCCGCAGACGCAGAACTACTTGGGCAATCTGCCGATCGGGCACCTGGGGCGCTTCGGGGCGGAGGACCAGGAGTGCGTCAAGGAGGTGGTCTCGGGGTGCCGCAACCTGCTGGGCACCGTGGTGGACGGCCTCTTCAACGGCGGCTACCTCAAGCACGCGCCGGTGCGCACCTACTTCCGCATCATCAGCGGGGCCATGTTCCTGCTCAAGACGTTCGCGCTGGGGGCGCCCAAGTCGGATGTGGAGACGAGCATCCGCCTGCTGGACCGCACCGTGCACGCGCTGCGCACGTGCGTCGTCGACGACGTCCACCTGGGCACTCGCTTCGGGGACCTGCTCGAGTCGCTCACGACGCGGCTGCGGGACCGCTTCAAGTTCGCGCCCACGCAGGTCGAGGGGAAGGGGACGCTGCTGCTTCAGCGGGATGGGGGCAGGGCGGTTGGTGTCGGTGTCGGTGGTGTTGGAGGTGGTGGGATTAATGGTGGTGGACACGGCGGCGCGCTTCTGAGTGTGGAGAATGGGTTTGCGAATCATGCGGTCAGATATAGGGATGGACTCCCGGTGCCTGGTATGTTTGGCCCCGTTGTATGGCATGGGACAGATAGATCCCCTTTACTTGCCCCTTTTTTCCAAATATTCCATCGTTGTTTGCCACCAGCCAGCCAGCCACCCTTGCCGGGTTGGTCACTCGCCAGGTTCCCCCGTCCCCCCCCCCCCCCCCCCCCCGGCGGGGGGGGGGGGGGGGGGGGGGTGGGGGGGGGGGGGGGGGGGGGGGGGGGGGGGGGGTGGGAGGGGTGGGGGTGGCC
>MU281430.1:0-76215 GCA_022385595.1 Xylaria palmicola
CAACCCAACCCAACTAGCCTTGGCAACCCATGGGGGCCCATGGGGGCCCATGGGTCCTTGGGTTCTTGGCAATGGGTTGGGCCTTGAAACCCTAACATGGCATGAGATACCCAAAAACTAGGGATGGCACAGCATGATGGGAAGTAAACGGCATATTGAAACAAGCATAATATAATGAGAATGGAACATCTCTGCGTCTATGGTCACCTCGCAGCTAATCCTGGGCTTGAATAAAAAACACCGTAGAAGCTATCGCATTGACCTTTGTATGGTAAGCACAATGGGCAAACACTGAACAATAAGCATCACACAATAGCCTCCGCCTCCTGATAAATTTCTATTATCTACCTCCTCTTTCCCAACCTAATTGTCGCACTTGACATTCGTTACTTAGCAAATGTCAACGTTGGCGCATTTCTTTCTTTTTTTGTTAACTTAGACACTCCTACCTACCAGGGAGATACAGCGGCCATCAAATCACGGAGTGCAGGCTTATTTGGCTCTCATGGCGTGGCCAATCAACGATGGCGCCATGATGAAATCCAGCAGTCTTATTGGGTGCATCAAATCTGCCAAGCACTTTTTTTTTTGATAGAACATAAGTCGGAGTGCACAACTCTACACACGTGAGAAGCCAGGGAAATGGCAGGGAAATGGTCGACGTGATTAACTTCGTAGTCCGATGCCTCAAAGCTGCAAACAACAACTTAGTCGTGGTAGGGAGGGTCGTTGCCGTGGTGATTGCAGGGGTTCTGCTCCCTGCCACTTTGAACTCTCAGGCCACCAATCCCACCCACTACTAACTACAGTTGCTACTTCAGCATTACCTACCATCCATATAAGGCACCATTGCGACGCCTTAGATTAACGCACCATGTGCAGCAGGCTGCAGGAAAGGAACATTGATGCGTCGAGTATCACTGTCTTCAATCGACAAACTTGGGCACAATTGGCTGGTCTGGGATAGCGCTGCCGGTGCCCTGGGATATATACAGGCCACCTTGTAAAAAGGTGAAAACCACAAGAAAACCCCAAAATAAACCGACAACGACAGGACTCGAACCTGTGACCCCGAAGGGATATGATTTCTAGTCATACGCTTTAACCACTCAGCCACGTTGCCTTAGCACTGCACAGTGCGATAGAGAGTAGTGGTGTAACAATACGTTAAATCTGACTGCAGTGAAGTGGCGCCAAGCCTTAGCTGGGTTCTGCACTAAAAGGACGGGAACTTTTCTAGTTTCTGCATCTCGACAGTGGTTCGCATCCGTCAAAGATACCTAATCTTTGATTATCATGATGAGCTCGCTCTTCCAAATGCTATACACACGGCGACACATAGACGACCGGAGAGATTACTGACGATGGGGATTGCTTCTCCGCCATCAATAGTTCCAGAGCGTTTAGCGCTGCTCCCGCCCGCTTGAAGTCACGTTGAAGATAGGCGCAGTTATTATCTAAATATCTGGCTGCTTAGACGCTGGCGAATCACTCCTCCATGTTAAGACGATAGCTTCTGTGGGCCCTGGAAAAGCCTTCTTATTCTTCTGTCTTTTTGGGCTAAATTACGGTTATAGTGCATGCACGGACTATAGGGCCTGCCACCCCCCCCAATCGACTCCCCTAAGCCTTCTTGAAGCATGCCTTGACGAGGGAGCTGTCCGTCCAGGAATTGCCGTTCTTCGTCGGCACCTCGCTGAGCTCGTACGTCGCGGGGTCGAACGAGCCCGCGGACCAGCCGACGTAGCCGAGGTAGACGTCGGCGTTCGCGTTCAGGTACGCGATCTGGTCGCAGACGAACTTCTGGCAGGACGCCGTGTTGCCGCCGCCCATCTCCGTGTTCATGGCCTGGCGCTTGTTGGCGCGCAGCCAGTCCGCGAGCGGCGCGAACGCCCCCGCGATGTTGTCCGTCGTGCAGTCCGTGTGCGTGCCCGAGTTGTCGCTGTCCGAGTACTTGTGCACGTCGAAGACGAGGCCCGCCGTGCCGTTGTCCGGGTTCACCACGCCCAGCAGGGCCGGGCCGCTCTTGGTCGGGAACGCCGCCGCCGAGGTCCAGTCGTTGCCGGGGATCAGGATCGTGTGCGCGGCGCCCCCCGCTGCCGCCTCGGCCTGGCGGATCGCCGTCACCGCCGCCTGCGCGCTCTTCGCCCAGGCGTTGATGTTGGGGACGTCGTGCGGCTCGTTCATGAGCCCGAAGATGATCTTCTCTTTGGCCGCGTATTTCTTCGCCAGCTGGCTCCAGACGTCTGCGAACTGCTGGTCGGTCGGGCCGCCTTGTCCGATGATCTTCCCGTTCCAACGCGCGTAGTTGTGAATCTATAAGTCATCCTACGTCAGTAGCTGAATGACCTGATTGAGAGTTACAGATGTTACTCACATCAATGACGCAAGTGGCTCCGGTAGCCAAGCATGCCTGAACTAGTTGGTCGAACCGACCAATGTTGCCGGAATCCAGGGGACCACCTAGTTGGTTGTTTACTAGAAATCTGTAAAGGAGTTCAACGTTAGACGCTGCAACGATATACTCAAATTCTCCTTGGGGCTTGTTCGGTTGGGGGCACAAGGAGTATCTGGCCATGTTACGTCAGAATCGGAATATTACGTACTGCCATCCTACGGGTAGTCGGAAAATGTTCATAGACAAATCTTTGGCGAAATGGGACATCTGCCCGGCTCTGAATCGAGGATCAGCTCATTGTTGCCAGAATTACGCTCTGCAGTGACCTACCCATCAGGGCCACCAAGTGCCGACAGAGGCGGGTATACCTTGCTCGTGGTGCAAGTACCCTGCGACACGTCAGTCGTAAATCTTGTCAACCGGATCCCTGAGGCTTTCTCTTACATCTGTGGCACACCCGAAGTCGAAGCCGGCGATATTCACACCGAAATATTGGACGCCCGTGGCTCGCTTCACGGGGGTGCCTGGCTGTGTTAGCAACCCTGGCTATTGATACCCCGGGGGAAGAGCGCGAACTCAACGCACTGTGGATTCCTGTTACGTATTCTCGCGAGAGGATTTCATTCCCAGGCGTGGCCGCTTGCGGCAGTGCAGAAGCACCCACCGCCAACGTGGCAATCGAGACAGTCTTCAGCTTCATGGTGGTGGTGGGACACTCAATGTGCTAATGATATGCGGGGTACTATCGATTGTTGGGTCATGAAATCAGACTGGGTAAGTCCAGAACCAAAGAATGTATACGATGAGGCTGCTATATACTTTCTCCGTCTTATATTCTATCAAAGCACAGGCATATAGTACCCCTCAGTATCACTGGCCTACCCTGTGATGTCACATCTTGATATTCCAGAGTGCTGTATCTGAGACCAGCAGCAATAGGTCAAGTTGGAAGGCGGAGTGAGTATCATGCAGCAGCGCGGGCCCTCTCATCAATCTGGGGTCGGATCGCTAGGCACGGACGCATGGCCAACACCGAGCCGCCATTTACCACATACAGAACACCTGTAGGTATTACCACCAACGCGAGCGCTGATCATCAACATGAGATGCCCGATAAGAGCCGCCTAGCAAACCTACCTGTTTCCGTACGGAATATCGTCATCCTTCGCAAAATCATGGCTACATTCGGAGCTAGTTATTCATGCCATGCCGAAACACGAAACCCCGACTAGAGCGCTGGCAATGACGCCCATGCTTGCATTGCTCCGTGATCTAATCGCTTAGCATGTCTGTTATTGAAAGCTTAATTGAGACCCTACCTACTGTAAAGGGCACTTCTTCGGAGCGTCACAGCCACCCAGCGCTGCTTGGCACGGCTCGGGAACCGTCCAAGCGGGGTTGGCGTGGTCGATCAGTGTTATCACCGGACAATTGGCTTGTATTCTACCAAGTCATGCCGTGGAAGTGGCTGTGCTGGATATGGAGGCTCTTAAGAGGCCACCCAGTGCTACAGACAACGTGGAAGAACAGCCCACAAAGCCGGCTCCTGATCTCTTGGCATTGCATGATGGCGGCCCGGAATGGCCCATGGCTGGGAGATGATCTTCCAGTAGAGCCGGATGGAGCTCTGCGTGGCCTAAAACAAACACGGGTTCCTGCCTTGGGGCACTGGGCGAGCATACCAAGGCATGCTATGCAGACAGGGTTGAGCGGCATAGTCGTTGGCGAAGTGGCGACATTTGACAATCGCAATCGCTGCTCGAAAATACTACTGAGCATGCTTTGTGCCCCGACTGATCTTTGAGAACAGCTCGCGCACCCCGTCGGGTGAGGATCAATAACGAGATTCGGGTTGATAACATGTTTGAGCACAATGCGTTCGATCATTAATGCATGAAATATAGTAAAGAGTGATTATATTGATAGATCTTCTAAACTTCCGTACCACTCCCGAGTCGTCATCTGACGCAAAGCTGTTCACCTTCGGCTGGGCTGGAACCACTCTCATGAGAGCGCCTAGCAAGTAAAGACAGAGGGCCCCGGAACCGTGTAGCTCTTGAAGTTGTTGTAGATGTTGGCGGTGTAGCCGGGGTCCGTCGCCTTGAACGCGCCGGGAATCTTGACCGTCGGCGAAGGGGTCGCGCTTCCGCCGCCGGAGACCTTGACCTGCCCACAGCTGATATACCACTGCGGGGTGGCCCCGGGGTTGTGGATGGCGAGAGACTGGATCCGCACAAGATACTCCCCGTCTGGGATACACTTGGGGATCGTGCCGGTGTAGGTACCTAATGTCGCGGTCAGCGGCTTGCACCAAAGCGAGTTGCCCTTGCAGTGGTCGTACCCGACATCGTCCATTGAGCTTGTCCATTTGTAAACTTCGGGCCTATTTGAAGTCTTAGTCTCTCTTAGCTGTGTCCGTTCGAGGGAGGCAACATACCCCAGTCAAATGTCTTGAACCAGCTTCCGCTGCCGTCATACTCAGCAGCCGTACTAGGGGCTTTGGACATGTAACTAGACGTTTTATTCTTGTTAGCTTCCCTCGTATCCTCTGCCAGAGTCCGGAGAAGATTAACTCACAGTGAGACTGGCCCCTGGTGATATACAGCTTGGTCAAGACTGAATGTGAATTGATCGCCAGCATTCAGTGCCACGGTACTAGTGTTCCCGCCGGTGGCACCGCCAACATTGCATCGAAGATCATTCGAAGACAGATCTTAAATATCCTAATAAGCTTTCTAATCACGGTAACATAGCGTGTCCCAGAGTAAGCATACCAGTTACGGGAGAGTTGTAGTTGGTATTGCGGCGTACGAACTCGTACGGCGTGCCCTTTGAACTGCCCTTGCCCAGGGCTTGAAAAATGTAGTGGCCCGAGACGCTCTGTGCAGCCAGAGCCGCCCCAACAACGACCTTGATGAAGTTCTTCATTTTGCGCAGTATACCGCAGATTCTAGGACGAGGTGCAGTTTCTCCAAACCCCGGTAATGAAATTTGGTTCGTGCAGATGCTAATGGTATATATCTCTGCTCTCTCTCAAACCTCTTTATTTTGCGGTGAAGGGACGACAGCCTCCGAGGCTCTCGGCAGTTGGCTCTCCCGTCCCTGGTAATGTGAAAGTCATTTGACCTTTATTTTATGAATACGGTCTGGCCCAGTGGCATCATGGGCTCGATTAAGCACGCCAAGGGAACGGGGGTTAGGTGAGATGCTTTTCAACCCAATCGGCAATGGCATGCAATTAAGGACCCTTGATTCAAGCCCTACAATCGCTCGACGAACCGTGGTCCGTTCACGAAGTAATCATATATCGATTGGCGGGTTGTGTGCTGCCCAGATTCTTGTACACCAATGGAGTGCAAAACCGATTACCCCAGCCCTGAACTCGCCGCTCGGCAAGTAGCAGTTGGAGCATGTGTTATTGTAACCGGGATGAAAGCAGAAGCAAGTTTACTCTATCATTACTATATGTTGCCCATGATGTCTTCTGCATTGGTGTCTTCGTACCCTACAAATGAGTTTATGTAAGGGGTAGAGTTGGATATACTTAAGCGTATCTGGTCATGCATTGAAAGAATCGGGGTATTATTTCTTGATTGACCTACGGCACAGAACTAGAGGAAAAAAAGAAAAAAAAAGAAAAAAGAAAACAAAAGACGTACAACACTAAGGATTCGCTGGTCATCACCAACCCAACTACTAATTTGGCGCTCTCCAGCTTGTCTAGGGCAGAGCGAACGGGATGCCAAATTCTCTGAAGGCTATGGTCGTACGTGCCAGATCTAGTGTTCTAACGAACTTATATAGGAAGGCCAGCTATCAGGTTCGTCGGTGCGGACGTTGGGTGGGATAATAGCGACTGCTGCACATCGTGACTTTTTGCGACGTACAGGTAGTTATTGATTTTGCCTCAGATATACTCATATTATACAGTTACAACAAGTTTCCCGCAAGTCATGATGGGGAAATATACCAGGCGTGGTTTGGATCTCCCGAGTCTCCAAAACTCGGCCGGCACACAGCACTATAGAATACGGTAGGTATATAGGGATCAAAGAGCATTGGTGCTTTCACCAAAGCAGCCGAAAGTCAAATGAGCGATTGCGGCGGTACCGCTCCATCACGAGTGCTTGTAATTCGAGCCTCGCTGGCAGGTCGTCTCCGCTAAGTTGAGTTGGTATTTTTCTTCTCGAGTCCATTAAAAATCAGTGGGCTCTCATTGGGGCCGTTAATGATGGGCGCCACTAAAGACGGAAAATTTGTATGCAACGCTCTTTGTCACCACGCTAATCACAGTCGCAGGTGTGCAGAGAGATATTTCGGCCCTGAAACCCGGCCAAGCGCGTCCGAGGTATAGGTGGGATTCTCAGGTATCCAGAGGCAGATATGGTGAATCGCTGTGGTAGCGAGGCGACTTACGCGATGGGTAGCTGATCTGCTACCGGGGTTGCCAAATAAGAAGTCAAGGAGGGAGCTCTCCGAATATAGGCTGAGCACTATTAATTGGAACATCGCTGACAGGTTTAATTAGGAGCCTCAGAGGACCGTTTGTCCATATTTATCCAGATCAAGTGTCAATCAATTGCAGATTTGGCGCGCCAAGATGGGACCTGCGGTCACTCGCGTGGACAGAACCGCTCTATATCTTGCATAAGTCAGCAGGAATCCGATACCACTCATCGGGGCATCGAATCAGTCGGCGCCCTTCTAGTTTCTACCAGGCCGCCCGAGCTTAGGCTTTAAGTCGACACTGGTAACGTTGCGGATAGAATTTCGGTCAACTTACGACTTATATGAGCGCTGTAGCGACTGCGGGGAACACCTGGAAGACGGTTTGTTTCGCATGCCTGCGGAGTCGTCGCTCGGTAGTATTATTCAGCCGAAGTTGGCTATGTGGCCTGTAGATCCCCCAACTTCTCGGGCTTGGAGTTCTCCAATCTCTTGGCCGCCCTCCGACAGCCGCTATGTCATATGTGATGGTGAGTGTCCCTGACGATTGCTCAGTAGGTTTTCGAGAAGTGTGTCCACCGGCAACGCGTTTAACGCTACATTTGTAATAAAAGGAAAAGAAAAGAACATAAAGGCAACGGCCATAGCCGGCCCCGAGAACCAATTGAAATCCGATTATATCTGCTCCTTGGGAGCTTATATGCATCCCAGGTTGGCGGGTGCCTCTTCGTATAGAGTAACTTAGTAACACGAGCAATGGAATTGAGCCGCCTAGCTTCCAGGCCCCCCATGCTGAAAGGCCTATGCTTCCGAGCTTCATTTGACTGGCGATATTGCCCGGTTCACTATAGCTTGCCGGTTGACAGCCTCAAGCGGCTATCGCCTATTCTAACCAGTCGGATGTCTCGTCAGACAGCTCCGCCAATTAACGACATGCGTCCCTTTATCTGCCTTCTTTCGTCCCGGATAGTGAGTTGGTATAACTCATGCGGGCCACTGAGCGAACCACTTAGTGGACCGGCCCAGGGACCCGAATTAAGCTCATGCCTTGGAATTTTCAGATTTCTGTTACAAGGCTTCCCCAGCATGTGGCTGACCCTGCATTCTTACCGGAAGTGCGGAGCGAGCTCATATTCACCGGGCAGAGCGCAGCAATGTTATTAAATAGGGGATGGACCACTCCGTCTTGTAATGGGGAGTTGGCTCGTCTATCTTATGGTAGTAGACGCCTCCTCAACGGGCCGCCTCAAGATGCCGACCGTTACACGCATCACGACTGCTATTCTAGCAGTCGCTGCTTGTAAGTGAACAGGCCTGGCTGAGCTACAGCTTCTGACATCCGCTAGCAATCCGAACATGTCTCGCCCAAGAGCCCGTACCATACACTGATCCCGGTACGGGGATACAATTCGGAACGTGGGAGCAGGGCGATCAGACCATCGGTTTAGCACTGCCCGGTGATGCTTTGACAAAAGACGCTACGGAGTACGTCGGTCTGCTGGTACGTGATGGGGTCGCTACAAGAATGCAGAGAAAAACCAGCTGAACGAATTATAGAAATGTGCGAAAGGGTGGTGCGGCATCTCGCATGGCGAATCGGGACAGATGACACAGGCGTTGCTATTAATGGCCTGGGCCAACGGAGACCAGGTCTTGACATCGTTCCAATTCGCAACTGGATACACTCGTCCTGAAGAATACAAGGGGCAAGCCAACCTGACCCAGATATCATCGAAGGTCACCGATACCGGCTTTGAGCTGATATACCGTTGCGAGGATTGTTTCTCTTGGAACCATGATGGCGCAACTGGAAGCGTCAAGACAAGCTCAGGTACTCTCGTCCTGGGCCGTGCTTCGTCAAAGACGGCCCCTACCAACGCTTCGTGCCCCTCAACGATCGGTTATGGACAACACAACAGCTTCGGCCAGTTCGGTGCCCCCCTGGAAACGGTTGTGAAGGACTCGTATAACACCTGGGCTAGGTTAGCAATCAAGGTGGTCAAGGGAGATTGCGGTGAAACAGACCCTGGTGATGGCGGCCCAGCACCTGCGCCAGTCGGTAGTTGCCGCCCGGAAATGGCCAACCAAACGTTTGATTATATCATCGTTGGTGCCGGTGCTGGTGGTATCCCTCTCGCGGACCGCCTCAGTGAGAAGGGGCATAGCGTCCTTCTCCTCGAGAAAGGTCCTCCGTCGCTGGGTATGTGGGGTGGGAATATGAAGCCACTCTGGCTCGATAAGACTGATCTCACCCGCTTCGACGTACCCGGCCTGTGCAATCAGATCTGGGTCGACTCTGCGGGCGTCGCCTGCAAGGACACCGACCAAATGGCTGGTTGTGTTCTTGGCGGTGGCACTGCGGTGAATGCCGGGCTCTGGTGGAAGGTAAAGACAAGCTCGTTGTAGACTACATCAATCGGATGCTGACGATTAGTAGGCCAATCCCAAGGACTGGAACGAGAACTTCCCTGCCGGATGGCACGATGCCGACCTCAAGGCAGCCACCGACAAGGTCTTCAACCGCATCCCTGGAACTATCGCGCCCTCTCTCGACGCAAAAGTCTACTATCCACAAGGTGTTATTCTCTTGAGTGCGGCATTGAAGGCCGGCGGTTGGACAGGACTCGATACCCCCAACAGCTCACCCGGCAGCAAGAACCACACGTATGGCCCCACGACGTACATGTTCTCGGGCGGCCAGCGAAACGGGCCAATGGGCACATATCTGAAGACGGCAGCCGAGAGAGACAACTTCCAGCTGTGGATGAACACGCCAGCCCGCCGTGCTCTTCGAACCGGCGGAAGCATAACTGGCGTCGAGCTAGACTGCACGGTTGGGGATGGGAAGTACGGCACCGTCTCCGTCACGCCCAAGACTGGGCGTGTAATCGTGTCTGCTGGTACTTTCGGCTCAGCAAAATTCTTATTGCGAAGTATGATTCCCGTAGTAGGCTTTGGAAGGGATGGCGGGCTAATCAGTACTAGGTGGAATTGGTCCAAAGGACCAGCTTGATGTTGTGAAATCGTCGACTGACGGGCCCAACATGATCGACAGCGCTTCTTGGATCAACCTTCCTGTTGGTTACAACTTGGTTGACCATGTCAATGTGAGAAATCAGCACTCCCAACCAGACCACAAAGTGTGCCTTGCTAATATGCTCCCTCTCAGACCGATACTTTTATCACCCACCCTAATGTTGTCTTCTATGACTTCTACGAGGCTTGGGACAGCCCTATTCCCTCAGACCAGTCTGACTATCTCTGTGAGTAGAGTTACAAGTCTGTTTTGAGCATGGTTTCTAACTCTGTTCAGCGAAACGTACTGGTATCCTAGCACAATCCGCTCCCAATATTGGGCCCGTAGTATGTGGCCCTACACGAAAGATCCCTTTTCAAATAACTAGTCTAACTTCGAATCCAGTTCTGGGAAGAAGTCACCGGAGCCGACGGCAAAGTGCGCCAGTTCCAATGGACTGCACGTATCGAGGGAGCCGACCAGACCGGCAGCAATAGTGAGCACAACTCACCCCACCCCCTAAAATTAACCAGACGCTTATAGCAGCAGGCACGATGATTATGAGTCAGTACCTCGGCCGCGGCTCTACCTCTCGCGGTCGCATGACCATCCGGAAGGGACTGGACACCTTCGTATCGGACCCGCCGTATCTGAAAGACGAGAACGACAAGCTCGCCGTCATCGCCAGCATCGAAGGGATCCGGAAGGCCATCTCGGGATACCCAGACCTCAAGTTCGTGTTCCCGCCTTCGAACCAGACGACCAAGGACTACGTGGATGGCATCGTGGTGAGCGCGGCCAAGCGGCGCGCGAATCACTGGCTAGGTAAGGCTTCATCAAAATCCCTGCCCGTCGTCTAAGGCTGCTAACGCTCCCGACTCCTTTCAGGCACCAACAAGATTGGGCTGGACGACGGCCGGAAGGAGAACGGCACGGCCGTCGTGGATCTCGACACCAAGGTATACGGCACGGACAACCTATTCGTGGTCGACGGATCCATCTTCCCGGGAATGGTCACCGCGAACCCCTCGGCGATGATAGTCACAGCATCGGAGAAGGCTGCTGAGAGGATATTGGCGCTGAAGAATGGGCCGAAAGCCCATCGCGTCACTAGGAGAAAGGGTGCCGTCATTATCACGCTATAGTCGTCATGACCAGGCAAACTCAAGAATCCACCGACATGGGTCTCCCTGCATATGGGTATGATGAGATGGATACGTGAAGATCCCCCTTATGATTACAGGGTATAGCCGGTGATTGTACATAGTGTCGCTACGCCAAGCGATGTTCATATGAATAAAATACAAACACGTGAAACATTATACATTCGTTCCATGCCCTCTAATGCACAGTATTACGGGACATGCGAATCATCGGCCTGTCTGCCGGGGGACGCCTACAGCCCCTGTGCACCAGACGAGAACAGGCTTTCAAAGTACGTTGTGTCGAAGCCCTGGAATGTCCACTCGTCGGCCTCAGCCGCCAGTTCCGGATGCGCGAGCTGCGCCTGGGACCACTCGAACTGCATCATGGGCCCAAGACCGTTGAAGTCGGCATACATGTTGGAATCATCACCATAATCCAGCGGGAATGACAGCAAGTGAGAAGCCTCGGCTCCTTGGGTACCTTCAGCGGGAATGGAATTTGGCTGACTCGATGGTGTGTTCCAGCTTGTCGTGGCTGAGTGGGTATTGTGGGAGACAGGGGAGGATGCCGGGAAATTTGCGTACTCGGGTCCATTCCAGGTCACATTCGGAGGTGCCGCCTTAGCGGTGGTCGGCGCGGCGTTGTTGTGGCTGTCGACGTTGGGTGTTGATATCGCATGAGCATGAGGCTGCACGTCGTGCTGAGCAGCATGGGCAAAAGGATTGATATTGATTGTCCCCAAGTATGGGATTTCAAGATGAATGGCCCTCACATCGCCAGCACATTCATTATCTCCCACTTGCCCGCAGGGAGCACTTGTCATAAGGTCGGGGTTTAATAGGGGCAGAAGACGCCCAATGATACAGGCAGCGTCACGGGCAAGCTTATCGTTGTTCTGCTCCGCCATCTGCTGGAGTTTATCACGCGCTTCTTCGATCAGCGCGCGGTCGGCCTCCCTTTTTGCGGTAGTGGCCTGGTCGCGCGCCTGCAGTTTCGGGTCCAAGTACCCGAGGAGCAGCGTCATGGAGGCGGTCAAGGCCCCATAATCCGTGTGCCGGCACGCATTCGACGCCTTATTCAACTTGCGGAACATCAGGAACGTGCGCAAGAGCTGTCGCGACGAGCTTATGCAGGTCGCCTTACTATAGTCCCACCGCCGTTCCTTTGGATCACGGAGCATGTATGGGAGATGGAGCAGGATGAGAAGGTTGTGATGGTTCATCTGCAGCATCAGCTGCGTCACTACAGGATCTCAGAGTCAGGTATTGTCGAGAGCAAGATGAGAATAGTCACTTACTGGCGCGCATGCGTTCTACAGGTCCAGGATCGGCGAGAGCACTGGCTGACGGGAGTTGCCAAAATTCTGGCCCGACGCTTCGTGCCGCCGTTTCGAGATCACAGTCAATGGCCTGCGTCAAGCCGAAAGACGAATCACCTTTGCTGCTATTGCGCTTGATGATAGCGCCCATGACGACCGTATGTTGTTTTTCTAGTCTATCGGTCGGCCCATCGTCGGCATCATCCCTTACGAAAGAGTTGTCGTCCGTACCGGCAGGAAGGCCCAGGAGAAGAGACAAGTACCGGTCAGTGAAGTTGAGGCGAAACCACAATGCCTTTGCTCCAATCCGGGTCGAAGGGTTGGATGTAGGATTGGCCGACTTGAGCGGCTTGTCACCCCACCTATCGACACCCATAAGCTGAGCGACGGATATTGCGCGACGAAGCAAGAGCCATGCCTTTCGAAGATTCCCGGCATTGGCATGATATAGTGACAGTAGAGCCAGAGTCTCTAGCCCTTCGGCATAACCAATAAGGTCATCGTTGTATGCTACCAGGTCCGAGACTGCGAGAACATACTTGACCATAAGACAGCGAGTTGACTCTGGTGAGGCGAGCTTGACCGGGGTGGTGGGTTGAATCTGCTGAATGCAATTCGCAAGCTGCATCAATCGCTTCGCAAGCACAGCCGGGTGTGAGGATGGCGGCGGAATGGTCCAGATGGACGACGCTTCCTCAGTTCGTCCAGCAGCCACATCACGGTACCGGGCCAAGAAACTAACGACGAAGCTGGCCGCCGGGCTTGCAGCGGCGAGGGCGTTCAGGTCCTGCTGGCAAGGGATCAAATCATATAACTTTTTCGACACATTGGTATACTTAGGATCGATGACAAATGTGTCATGGTGGCTCGGCGCCGGGGTTGGGAGTTCAACCGAGGGGCATACCGCAGGAAGCTCCTCGCCCCTTTCCCGTAGAGGCTCCAACAAGTCGAACATAGGTGGCTTGCCAACAGAGAAGGGGCACGAGCCGGCGTCCGACTCCGGCTCAACGGCATCGGCCGAAGCGGACGAAGCGCTCGTGGGGCGTTCCCGGTCTGTGGTATAAGAGCCGGGCATTATCTTCTCGACCAGCTTCTCGAGCATCTCCTCGACGCGTCCCAGACGCTGTGTCACCCGCCGATCGGGCGCTGAAGTCTGCTCATCCGCGAATTCCTGGCTCACGCAATTCGTGCCGCGTGACTCGCAATTGATACAGACCGCAGCATCCTCCGAAGGGTACAGGCAGCGAATCTTGCGCCTTCTGCCTGTTTATCCGGGTTCCCATCAAAATTGGCCCTCTTCAACAGGTGACGACGGGTTTGCACTTACATTCCCAGCAACTGCGCGTCCCCTTGCGGACTTTTCTCCGCTTCGGTTCAGGTAGTGATCCGGCCGCACCGCGAACGGGGAGACGCCGTTCCTCTCCCATTTCAAAGCACAACGTAGGGCAATCAAGGTAGGTAACGGAACCAGTATCAGGAGCGACAAAACCGTGCCGTTAGGAATGTGGCTGTAGTAGTTTCACTCCCTGTAATACGCCTGCTAGCAAACTAGAGCTAGGATAGTACCCGGTACCGAGGAGCAGGCACCAGGCCAGATAAAAAGGTAAATTGAGCCTATTCACGCGTCGGCAATAAGCAGAATCGCGTATCTAGCAGTTTCTTGAAGCGAAAGTATAGGTACGCGGCCGATGACTGTCGAGGAATGGTGAGCATGACGAGAAATGCGTGAATCCGCTTCGGCCGAAATCCGGACGAAATTTGTCAGCACTTGAAGGCTTGGCATCCTTGGTCCATCCCGGGCGAGCCGTTCGGACGAAAATCTCGTTGATCTGTGTACTGACTCGTCCGTGAGAGTCCTCTGCCGCAACGCCACTCTTCAAGACCCTTCGCAACCCCAGTGGCTCCTCTACAGTCTGTTACGGGTTAAGCATATCTCCGTCCTAATTGCGAATAACTCTTAGACCCAGCGCAATATCAATGGCATGCAAGTCTTGAACAGCATCTGTCTACCGGGGACGTGTGACGAAGGAGACATCCATGGCTTCCCTGGCAGTGTTGGGCGCCAAAACCTCAGGCCTTACTGGCTCAAGCCATGTTCGCTCGTCGTTCTACCCTCCTTCTCTCGACCAGTTATGTTCGCGCGTCAGGGGGGGATTTCTACTGTAGATGACAGCCGACGAATGGCTGGCCGTCTAGCAAACAAGCTTACGAAGTAGATCAGTCGAGCTGTTAATCATGTGCATCGTCCAAACTTGTCGCCCGCACGATTTATTTGCCTTGATGAACTGGCAAGTTCACTTGGTGCGCACAACGGGTGAGTTGCTTGCCCTCGCCTCGACGGCTTGCTGTCGGCACGTCACAAGTGGTGGCCCTACTGTCGTGTAAACAACCTGCTCAGTGCCTGTCCAGAAGACAATCAAGCAATCAGTGCTCGCCTCGCCCAGCGATGCACGTAGCCACTTCGGAACGGCTTGTGGTACGCTCCTGAAAGCTCAATTCGGTTCTTGCAAAACTCATCCCTTGCCTCGTGATCTCGCAACCTTTGCTGCTCCGAGAGTCCAGAGCGCCGCGCTGGCAATCGGGAGCGCAGCACCATATTCCCATCCCGCTTCCGTAAGGGGGGGCGGAGGCCCGGACGCGGGGCCCACGCAGCTTACTGATGGCAGATGACCTGCGGTGACTCTACGAGCGCTGCTTTTAGAGT
Source organism: Xylaria palmicola (assembly GCA_022385595.1). Classification (NCBI taxonomy): domain Eukaryota; kingdom Fungi; phylum Ascomycota; class Sordariomycetes; order Xylariales; family Xylariaceae; genus Xylaria; species Xylaria palmicola. The sequence continues at coordinate 15,029 of MU281430.1, forward strand.
GTATCTCTCGCTCTGCTGTCCTAACTCATCCCCTCCCGCCACGAGCACGGCATATTCTCGGCGGGCTGAGTATACTCCGGCATGGAGTCATACCATGACTGCTCTAGTGACTTTCCTGTCGCGTAACTGTACTATTTAAGGTATGTTGGCGCTATTAGCGTCCGCACGGCAGTTACGTCGCGACAGGGGGCACCCGGACTCGTGAGGCCAGCCTACGATGCAAACGTGCCTAACGTGTGAGACGGGTACATAATCAGTCGCCCAAGGCTCAAGGAGGCGAACATCGAATGACAGCATGCCGCAGCCCGAGCCGGTTGCACCAAATCTCCGAGCAGGCTGCGTACCGATAAGCACTATATTTGCTTGTGATAGGGATCGGGCAAAAAGGAACAGCGGAGGGATTTCGAGCAATCCCTGTGCCCATGGTGCCGTGGGAGGTTGCCCACTTAGAATCGCAGGAACAGCCTAGCAAAGAGGACGCGTAAGTGCAGCTTTCCGCCGCGGCGATGACATGCCATTGCCTCACCAGGGCACCTATCAAGGGGCCTCCATGGGCTAATGAAGAGGGAGCAAAGGAATGTCACGCGGGCGAGACTGAGGGCCGGAGGTAACGGATCCTGCCACTTATTCAACGTCACTTTTCACCCTGGCCTATATGCTGGGCCACAGTGATGTTGTGCGCCTTGTTGACAATGTGAGGGGGGGGCTATACGCAGCTTGGTGACAGGGCATTATATGAATTACGTCTGAAGCTGCCATCCCTGCACAGGAAGCGGAGCGGTTCTAGCGAGCTCGTCTTGCCTCAGATGCAGCGTCCAATCGTATCATCCGGGGAATTTATTGCGAGTAGTACATGCAGGCGTGTGAGAAGAGTAGTGTTACTCTCCCTGTACGACATGGAGCGATCCGCGGGGGTGTGGGTGTATGTGTAAAGCGATCTGGTAGCATGTGAGGGGGGGATATACTACAAAGGTGTGATGGCCTGGCAGCCTCGCCAGGGAAGATCTCTTGGGAAGACACCGCACACGTCATCCCGTGGTAGGATCACTCAAGGTTATGGTGAGCGGTCAAGACGGATGTTGCAGATACCCCAGAATGAAGCCTCCAATAACAGCTTGCGGACAACAAATAGTTCCTTACATCCATCTTATAGGTTGAATACGTAATGGACGGCTAGGATTCCGTTAGAGAAGCGAAGCCGTGGTGGTATGGCCAGACCAAATGATCAAAGAGTCTGATGGCTGGCTGCATCCGCCAGAAATATTAGAGCATACACCCAGGACAATAATTCGCGCGACCTGGTGCTGTGGCCTCGGCAATACCGTCATATACGACTTATTCGTCGGATTATTACCTTGAGACTCTTCAACCGACAGGGGATAATTGTTCCAATTTCTGACGGATGATGCTCGCGGGTAGGTCCCCTGCCCTAGATACACATCAGGCTCAGATGTATCTGTACACGCATGTGTGCGGAACAAAAGATAAAGTACTTGCAATTTCATCCGTAAGAGTATCACGCGTAAGTTGTCAGGAAAAGACAATTCTTTTATTCAAGTTCCAGCTTGTGATCAAGTAACTTTTCTCGCTAAATCACCCCATGACGGAATAACCGGTTTATATTCGGTGGCTCTTCAATAACCAACATCATAGCTGTTTGGTATGCCGGAGAACGGTGCAAAAGAAATGTTTTCCATTCTATATTGGTAGAAGGTTGTCTTATCCATCGGTGAGTCCATCGGCGGACAACTAACTCTCTATGTAACAAAGCTTGCATGAGTACCAATAGTGTTAAGCTAGCAAACAACGTAGACACTAGTTCCGGCTATGGAACGAAAGTACGATACCGAGGCTTAGTAGCACCACAGGTTGCACGACATAAAACTGCTAGCTTTCTAGGCCTTGAGGTACACTTTTGGGAACAGATGACTTATTCGTGCCAAGATAGGCCAATCCAATTCAAGAGAGCAAGTATCCAGGTTTGTTTCTATCGCCGGGTAGGTACCGCCAGTTGTGACTCTAAGGATGGGCATACGTCGTGGCGATGTAATATCGTTCGATTTATTCCCCAGCTTTGAAATGTCTAACGGAATGCGGTGTTATTAATAAGAATAAAATAGCTACGCGGACTACAACCTCGGTTCAGGAACGGGGCACATCTAATCTTGCAGTGCTACAGTTTAGCGAGGCAATGCAATACGCGAAGACGATAGTATCGTGTCATTAGAATAGTCCAATACGACCTAAACCGATCACCCTTTTGCTTTCTCCTATTCCGTGTATAGCGAGTGTACACGATCATTACACGTAGAGAAGTTTTTCCCATCGCAGTTAATCTACAGCCACTATCAAACATGAGTTGCAAAATGTGACACTTCTGATCCATCGGCTTCGGTCTTGGAACCATGAACCATGTATACGGTTATCGTGGGCCGAGTGCCAAGGGTGGTCCTTGGGGGCTTCAGGATTCGGTCAGGGTAAAGGAAAACCCTTATTTCTGGTGCTGGCCGGCACACTTCATCAGCCCCACGCCCATAAAAACCATAGATGCTATATTATATGCCTTACTGAACTCGGGCTACTGAGTGACTATTCGAGATGATCTCGACTTCTTAATCCTCGCCGACAGCCGTCGAGCGCGGGTAAATAACTTGTATTCAGTCTATAAGGGCTGTATCCTTTAGACTTACCTTCCTCATTAGCAAAGTCTACCCGAAGGATTTGCTGGAAGAACGGCCGGGCGCACCCAGTAAAGGCATAGGGGCCACTCTGTGTACAGCCCGCTCAGGTAAGTAGACTAACCTAGCTCGACAGATACACCGGCATCACTCAAAGGCCACACCAGTTCCGGATTGGTATATTGAGACGCTCGCGATCGATCAATCCTCATATAACTTTTTGGAGAAAAGTGTTTTTTACCACAAGTGAAGGAACGCTATTGCATGAGAAGGACGTTGCTGTAAGAACGTGGCACCCGTTACCGCGATAACCCCCCCCTCTGTAGCCGCTCCCGTCTCCATGTGTATTACATAATCCCAATACTTTATACCTACGCATTTTATCCTGTATGCTTGTCACTTAAGCTCACCTTGTATGTTTGGATCCGCGAACTATCTAGACGCTCGGTTGGGCGGGCTTGATGTTGAGACCCGCCCGTTCGGGAGGCCGTTTTCCACTGTATACAAGGGGCAAGAACCACACGCTTCCCAGGGAGCTGAGATGCTCAAAGCAGCAAACACGACAGGCACCCGGCTCACACGTTGTGTCAAGTCCAGGGAGGATTTGGGTATGTGTGGCATTCCCGACGGCCACGGCAAGCTCGAACATCAGATCAAAGAGGTGATGCTCTGACGAGCGGATCCCATCCGAATGGCCAATCGCAAGAGCAGGCAGGTCGCATGGCTCCTGTCGCTGCCGCTGCTCTTGATCAGGGGATCCTTGAAACACCCGCATCGGCCAGTGTCGTCGTCGGTGAGTGGTGCTGGGCACTTGTCAGTCAGGGTTACGCCAGGTCACCGGGTTGCATGAATGTCACTGTCATGTCACGGAGTCTCCGTGTCGTACGCATCACCTGTTATTCAGTATGGCATTGTTACAAGAGGTGCGCACAGGGAAGAAGAGAATGAGATCAGAAAAGAAAAGAAGGGAGAAAGGGAAAAAAAAAGGGGGGAAACGGAGGGAAGGTTGTGGTTATGCACTGACTCCATATGTGTCGTCGACCCTTAAAAATGCTTCGACCAGGTACCTGCACCAGTAGTAGCCTCAGCCCGTATAAGTCGGTGCTGCATATCCCGGTAATGACACTCTCCTGAAAAGAGCCCCCAGGCAGGAATACCCTACACCTTGGATGATCATGAAACAGGCCGGCCGACGTAGCCGTATGTAGACGTAGCCGTAGCCCGAACTGCTACCCAAAGCAGTACGTACTTTGTAGGTAGGGACCTACAGGCCTACAGGAGCACCCAGGTACGCTGCTACTGCGGTTGTGGCCCGGATGGGTCGCTATGACACGTGGGGTCTGGAACAGGTTCGGGGACTTTTTTGGCTTTCTGCGACAGTCTCGATACTCTGTGAAACACGGATCACAACCTTGGACTGGGACCTTACCTACTTGCCTCCCCTTCAACCTGACTTGGAGGCCTGCGATGAGATTTGAACGACCTGCTTTGGTCCTTGAAAGCACTGCGGCGGGAGCAAGACTCAGGTACCTGCCTAGCCTACCTAATAAGTACCTAGAAGTAGGTACTTTGCCGGTAGCAGCGGCGGCAGCGGCAGCGGCAGCGGCAGCGGCAGCGGCAGCGGCAGTGACAGAGCATGCGGGGGGTGATAAGCACCCAATCGATGGTCGTCTGTCTGTGCCGCTAGGTGCTGTCTAACGGTACACGACCAACGTACTATCTAAGGTTAGGTACCGCCTCTGAGTGCCTATGTACCTGTTAGATTTAGGCGGGTAGTAGGTACTCAGCTGCCTTAGTAAGAAGCAGTTACATATCATAATCTGCCTACACTCACCCGTTGTGACAGGTACGGTAGGTACGGTAGGTACGCCTAGAGGACACTGCTGCACCTGGGCTGCCTGCCTTACCGAGGTACCTAACCACTTAAGTAAGTAGGTACGTACTCAGGTATTCCTATGTAAGGTACCTTGGAACGAGTGTCTGTGTAGAACTACCATCGTCCTCGACCCATCTCAGATCATCAGCGCTTCAATACCATCGCCATGCGCGCAACCTCGAATTGGTTCGCAAAGACCGTCGGCGCTGCAATTGTTCACCATGGACTGCCGGTACTGCGGCCGTGACCGGGTCAGCTTTATGTCTTAGTTTAAGGTTTGGGGCAAGATGGTAGAGACGCGATCAACGGCCATCCCTGTAAGCTGCAGGCCGCACTGCAGGCGAGACTGCAGCTTGGCAGCCCGCACACGCACAAACGCCCGCCCTCTCGCCCCCGTCGCCCGTTCTGTTTGCCATCGGGCTCGGTTCCTCCCGGGCCACTGCTTGCGCGCGCAGATGCCGTCGGTGCCTGCACCTGGTCGGTGTACTCGCGTGGTCAGTAGCCCGGCCAGGTCGAGAGCTTGGGCGAACATCGACATCATATGGGCGAGCCGTCCAGCACCAAGCATCCAACAGGGACTGACCACTGGGCCGAGCTGCCGTATGGGTTTCAAGCGACAATCCGCGTCTCAGCCTGCGAATCATCCAATCGCTTACAGGCTTCCACCTCCCCGCACTCTCCAAGAATGCACATCGATTTAGACTCGGGTACCTTCTGGTCGCAGCCCCCATCCAGCTTCATCTATCTAATGGGTTCGCTTGCGGCAGACCTTGGTGAGAAAAAACATCCTTTATTTCCGCTTTATTCGCTACCGACCGATGGTATCATCACAATATCCGATTACCGAGAATCTGGTCCGTCCATTTCCATCTACCTACCGAGTACAACCTATCCCGAAGCACAGAGCACAATACCTACCATAGTTGTTCTCCTGTGTAGGCCTTCGCGGTACCTGAGAGAGAGCGAGAGAGACATGAATCTTTCGCACCGGTTAGTGTTAGGTAAACCCACTGAAGCGCAAACAGGTTAGCTCAGCTGCTCCTCTAGCCGAGTCGAGTCCAGTTCAGTTCGTCTTTTCAAGTGCGTCGGACGACAGACATGACTTGTGCTACGCATCCTAAGTGTTCGATTCTCCCCTGGGGGCTAATCCGCGGGTCTGATCTTCGGCCCTAGCCTAGCTTGTTTTGTCCGTGGAACGCACCCCCGGGGAGATCATAGAGAAGCCGTTTGAGGACTACTGCTGCAATGTATCCAGGGTATTACACCTACCATTATCTGCCCTAAAATAGCCCCCACGAGCCACGAGGGTGACGGGGCACTCTGCTGAGAAACCCCCCGGTCTCAGTACCGGTACCTCAGCCATGTGTTACCCAACAACAAGAGGGTCGGCCCCGTGAACACTGAACATAGGTAGGGCAAGGTTCAGTAGACCTGCCACGACGGGCTCCCGTTGGACACGTTGGGTAGCTTTTGGCACTTGAGGTAAGCAACGCCAAGCCTTCTCGGCTGCTGCATCGTGGTGCGTCTCCTACCGCCCCTTTGCAGTGATTCGTTTCGTGGTGTGCTTGGTGCGTGCTTCCATCTGCTTGGTCTCATCCCTCCCTACACGCTATCTTGTACGCCGAACAACCCTTCCTCAAACCCGATTCCGCTTTTGTGGCCTTGACAACATCGCTTTGGCAGCTCCTAGCCCCGACCTAGCTAAAACACCAGGGGTTTTCAGTCCCTATTCCGTTTTCATGCCTTGCACACTTGTGGTATTCACTTCGTCGTTTACCAGCCCTGTATCGCTCATCCCATATAACTCACCAGCATACTCACATCTTTGCTGCCGAACACACCGTGCGTCAATCATCTGGTTTGCAGACTAGTATACCCTAAGAGAAAAACTGCCTCGTGAGGCTAAATGGTCAGTTGGCCCTGTTCTCGCACTCTTCTTGTTTGGTTTCAGATTACAATGTCTCCCCTTGCACAGCCACCGCGTCGTTAGACTACGAGGATCGAAACTGAACTGCACCTGGATCGACGTCTCAAGACCGCATACAACCAATTAGTGACTGGCATGTTACAGGTACCTACCTGGTGGCTGCATCCCCTCTCAAACACATCACACTACTTCCTACGCGTCTTGTCGAAGACAACTAAGAGCCACCCCGATACATTTTCATCCCTCTACGTTGGCGGCCGTAATATACCCCGCCTCCCGAGACCCGACTCGATAACTCCATTATATTTTCTGCTTTCACTCTAGGAAGAAGGAGTGCGAAGAATTACTTCACTGACAATTCACAGTTGCCAGCGAGGCAACATACTTCTCGGGGCTGTTCACAAGGTCAAGCGGACGTTGTAACCTACCTCAGTATTAATCGTCCCTTCTTCCAAGGGGCCCACGAGCGGCCAGGACTATATTCAATGAGATATTTGTTCGATCACTAGGAAAGGCGGGTCGGGATAAGGCAGCGAACACTAGCCCTGGGCCCAGCAGTGCGGCTCCTACGTCGGATCAAGAGAAACAGAAGCAACGCTATTCTCTTTCTATCAATCTCGAGACAGCTTACAAGCATTTATATCGCCTTACTTTTAAGCGATTGACGGCATTTCAGTTCGGGGTCGAGGATCTCCAATCTGCGCCACCTTCCATTACCACGACTACGCTTCAGTCTCAAGAACCTATTGGCAGCACGAGTTGTAAACTCATCAGCTTTGCAAAACCAATAGACAGAGAGAATCAACCATACAGGACAGCTAGAAATCTATTCGGATTTTTTATGTTCTCATGTTACGGGTTGTTGCTCTAACTCGTTAGTGTCCAGGCCCGGACGCCTTCCTGTCATGTCGGTTTTCCTGTCTTATATGTTACTTCTAACCTGCTCTTGCTAACACACTACAGAAGTCCTTGCGCCGTGGCTCTTTTGAATTTTTAGAACCCAAAAGACAAAAACCCAGAAAGGTGACTGAAGAATAAATTCGGACGACTTCCTCACAAAGTCAATATTTATACACGCTTCGTGCTTTTCTCCGGAAGAAAACGCCTACGCGCCGCCACTATTGTATCATTGCGTGCCCTCGCTGATGCTAAAAAAGAGCTCAATGAAGGTTGGTACATTGTTAAATGGACAAGCCGACCAGGCTTCGCAGGGCCAGATAGCGAAGAGAGAGGCAATTGACTATTGGGACCGTGGTTCTGCTACACCCAGCGAAGGGAATGGGGACAGGCTGGCTCACACTCATACCTCACCCTCGGAGAGCTCAGCATTGCACGAAGTGGACGACATTAGCCCAACTAGTCGTACTAGGACACCCTGGGACGCCAACGGTTATACGATGGAGTTGAATAGTCATGGACACTCTTCGCCCTTACTCCCTATCGGGCGGTTGTTGGAGTCATCAGTAGAGGCTATGAGCCCACAATCACAAAAGCACAAGATATCGGGTAGCTGCAGTAGCTTTGCTTCGCAAACGTCCCCTTCAACATCTCAATCGCACTCCCGCTACTCATCGATATCAACCAACGGAGGCGCACCTGTCACGAGTACCTGGTCCGTTGCTTCTTTGCTTCAAGAGGGGTCGGATTATCCCTATTCCACTGATCAATATCCTGAACATTCACGAAACGATGGGCTTAGGCCACCGACCTCAATGCCAGATGTAAATCTCAGCAGCAAGTCTGGATTACTTGGATATCCCTCGCAATCACAGGGAAACCCCGGCGCTCTGCGCCCAACCGATCACATGGAGACTCGCAATTATAATATCAGGTACGTGTCCTCGTTTATTATCTCTCGATATCTCTTCATTTCATAGAATGACATACGTGATGAGATAAGCGTATGATACGTGTATCTCATTATTGTTTATCTGGATATTGTATTGTAATCGGCCAATCCTAGGTTGTTTCCACCCAAACATTCACTACACTTCACACCCCTGGTGGTAGAGGGAGACTGGTTTCATTCTCTACCCTCAGAGGTCGGTCTTTGACAATGAGAAGGTCCCTTAATCCCCTCCATTTCCAGTTAATGCCCCATTGATATTTGTTTGCTTCTACCCCCCTTCCCCATTACCGATATGCTACCGCCGCAAATATTTTTCCAGTTCTAACTTTATCTTAGAGATACGGAATCAGTTATTAAGTCTCACAACTTATCTATCACCTCCTGCAGCTCGAGCAGAATGCACAAAAGGAATTTCTCGGAGTCTGATTCTGCAGGTTTCAGCTCACTTAATCGTACTATTCGCCCCTCTCACGACCATTTTCAGCCGACAACGCCAACATTCCCTCTCAGTCAACCGGGGTCAGGACGAATTATGAAGAGCTCCGAGATCTCACCGTCACCAGAATTAAATCCTCCAAGCAACAGCGAAGTGAAATGCATGCATTCTACGGATTGTGATACCGGATCAACCCCTCGAAAGGCGATTTCACACCTCTTTGGACGCAACAAGCTATGTACCCGGATGATACCATCTCATGTCTGGGTATGTCTTTGCCGTAAACATTATCAACGGACTCGCTACCGCAATGGTCACGAGTACGCGCTTTATCAGTGCGATCTCGTCATAGAGCAGATTCGTCGTATACATCGATGGAGCGAGAACGAATCTGAAACTGATTTACAGGGCTGGGAGCTGGTCATGCGCAAACGTGAGAAAGAGCGTTGCCTTAAGCTAGCTGAAAAGTCCCAACAACAGCCACAGCATGGCGATCAAAGTGAATACGGGAAAGATGAGCATTTTGACTCGGCAGTTCTAAGAGGCAACGCTGTTCCTCCATGGCTGGCAGCACTATGCGGGAAGAAATACGGCACAACCAGACTCCTTGAGATTGTGATGGACATAAGAAAGGCCATGCTTGCGGAAAAGCGAGACCAAATCCCCGATGTCGAGTTCCTGCCTATGTTTGATTTGCCTGTTGGCTCCTCGACGGCGAGCCACAAATCACCGACCAAGCGCAGCTATAACACACACAAACGGTCCCAGTCCTTAGGTGTCACCACGCACAATACCTCCCGTTTGTCACTCGTCGACCAATCATTCGCTGGGCAGCGTAAACGAAAGCTGGGTGACATCGGATCCGATTTCACTCCCAATGAAAGAGGTGTGAACTATAATCCACGTTTTATGGATCGCTTGCCGATACGCCAGCCTTCCCACAAGTGTCCCCCAATCCAGGAGAGAGGTATTGGAGAGGCTGGTCGTAACATGCACCATAAATCAGCTTCTGAGTTTAACAGCACTTCCCGTCCTAGAGGGATGTCTTTTCAAGCAATACCCTCAACAACATCCTACATGTTTCCCACCAACCCGTTAGTTGCTCATAATATTACCTCCCCGACTGGATCTGAACGTAATTACTTCTACCCGGTGCGATCAACCGACTATACGGAAATGGCCATTCGGACTCTGCCGCCACCGAATGCTGGTGGCCTTCCAGAGCAATCTGGTCCAAAACACTCACGACACTGGAGTACTCCAAATGCAGCTCTTTTTGGTCGCCACTCGTTAAATCATCAGCCATACGATAGAGCAGGTCCTCGCCGTCCATACGAAGTGCATTCGATCTCGGAAGACGGGCCATTAGGTCAACAATCCAGCTTCTATTACACACCCGGGCAGCCAAGGCAATACGACACGCTCATTCACCCATACAACAATCATGAGCATTATCGACCGTATGATGAGCGCAGGGATTCGGTATATGCGCTTTCGAAAATCAACTCCCATTCTAGTTGCGCAGTTGGACACCCCAACGCGCCAAGCGCCACTCATTTAGCTCACCAATCTCCCGAACCTCATCAATACGACAATACCCAGGAGGATCCAAGCCCAAGTGGCGGTCAGCCAACCACTGGTCCGGCCAAGTGGCATCCGGAACCCTATAGGCCACATAACTACGGCAATGAATCTGAGAAGGCGGAGCCACTCTATGAAGAAAGACGCTAGAACTTTTCTCGGCTTTCGTTATCTACGCTCGTCTCCTTGAACTCTCGTCATACCGGATATATGACAAACCACTAAGCTCACCCAACCAACTTGCGTACCCCCTTTGCATCTCTGGTTTTTTTTTTTTTTTTTTTTTTTTTTTTCAGATACAGCTAATCGCTTTCGGTTTCATCAAACACCCATAGAAGGATTCCCTTGGCGCGTACATGACAGTTATACCAATACACGACGAAACGGCGTTCCGGAGAGTTAGACATCGTAGCATGGCAAACGAGAGATACCCAGCTCCCCACGTTGAAGAGGCGTCGCTAACGAAGGCAGAGGGGCAATTAACTGATTTTATTTGTTCTCGTATTTTTTTTTAATTTTTCCCTTTCTATTTTCTTACTCGTTATTTCATCATTGACAGAAAAAAAAGGAGGGGATGGGGGTGGGGGTGGGGGTGGTACTCGTGCTCAAGGCTTGGTTTTCGTCTTTCGTCTTTTCGTTGTTCTTTTTCCTCTTTTCCCAGGGCTTCTCCTACAACTGGTCATTCTTATAGAGTAATGTTTTCCCCCTCTCTTTCCTTAGGTTAATGGGAATATTGATACTATTAAAATTCTGGTGATGGGGAGGGGCCTCATGATTGCTCGGTCGTGACGATTTGAAATCCCCCCTTTAACTTTCTAGTTATCTGGTTCATTCAATCTGTATTCAATTCCTTCTCTGCATTTCTACCCCACTGGCATCTTTGTTTACTGAATCGGCTGGCCGTGTGGCGTAACGGGGTAAGTTACTTAGACAGCCCCGGGTACTTGGGTATCTATAGAACGGTTAGCTTTTGGGCCCGCATCATGGAAGAGAAGGCATCTTGTTTTACAGATATAGCGCTTCAATGTTGCGCAAAGATAACCCAAGCCTAGTTAGAGTTCTGTCGTCACGTATAGGCAAGGGTAGTGAGATCATGTATGGCCCTGTCAGGTGACATCGTATGTGTATATACAAGGTTAGCATTCACCCCCTCTAAATTCTAGGTCTTTTATCTAGAAGATCATCCGAATAGACTATTTATTGATCACTTCTAGAGAGGTCACTGATCCAATTCTTCCACTTGATCTTCCGCCCTATACCTCGGCGAGTGCACATGAGGAGGTGGATAAAGTCATCTAGATAGTCGATGGAGGAAAGTGGATATAGATCTACGCAGAAAGTGGGCGCTGTGGGCAAATGCCGTGCGCTAGCTCCCGATTGGCCACATCCATGAGTTGCCTTCTAGTTTGGGAAGGTCTGATGTCATGCTACTAGGAATCGGCGCCACGGTGCTCATCCTATAAAATTAAAAGAATATGAACGTCGCTTGTAAAGACAGCGAGATCCAATGTCTCTGGCATAAACATGTATCTCCCATCTAAGGGAACTATTCATTAAAACATACCTCCTATTATTACCTAGCGATATGCCGACCACTGTTTAGATATCGTAGTATAGATGAAATCGAGGCACACTGGGCAGAGGTGTAGAAATTCGCTTGCATGGAAGTCACGACTGTCAGCGCCGCAGCCAGCTCACGCCGTGTTCCTGCTCAGAATACCAAGTAACAGCGCATGAGTACTCGATATGACTTCATTCATCAGTCGCGACCCGTGCCAAGATCGTGCCGGGGAGCTAGGTAATCATGAATGCGGACGCGAAGATTGTTACCACTGCGAGAAGGCGTACCCTTGCCTTTCGGGCGCAGGATCGTGCTGGCTTGGTGAACTATCAAGATCCCATGTATCATCCATCAACCTCATCCGAGCCAAGTTGCACTCGGAGATCGGGTCCTGACATGTGCTTATGTACACTTAAAAACTCAAATCATGGGAATATGTACCTAGTTAGACAGACAAGGCAATGGCCAGATTACAAGTGGAAAGTACCTCAAATATCGACAGTACTAACACAATAGGAGACAGTTCAGACTGTCATACCGTGATATCGCCAGCTCAAATAGCACACACAGGCGATTATCCTCCTTCAAGTTGGAGCCGGTTGCAATATCACGAGCATAACATTGCACACAGTTAGATGGGGCGGCAGGTGGTGTGGTGACATGTGAGTCAGTCAGAATCTATTTGGAACCTGCCCTCGAACTCGGGGACCGAGTAGGTATCTAGCCATGTGGAGGGCTCCAAGATTCATCATGCCAACCCAGTTCACACGAGGTAATCCATCCCTCATGCCCGCCACCACACGCAGAGGAAGCATCCCCTTCCCTTGATTCCCAAGGCCAGCTAGTCGCTGCCCGTTCTGTTCCCAGCAATGACGCCAGAGCCTCGGTCGTGAAACACATCCCCGACGCCTAGACGAGTGTTGCTTCCTCCCTAATCGCTGGCTTTCCGGTCGGCCACCCTCCACCACGATCCGAGAGAGAGCAGCACGCACACACGCAGTCGATACCGAGCGTGACTACCTCACTAGCTGTACATTATATCCCGCAGTTTCCCTGTGTTCGGTGTTCGCAGCAGGGTCGGCGACGAGTTGTTTCCGCAACATGTTTTGCTCCCACGACTGACTGACTGAGCTCGTGTGGCAGGAACCGTACGGTGACATTATAACTCGCTAACTGGAATGAGAAATCGGCCCCATTCTATCACGCACTAGCCTCCGGCTTCTACATCCTCCTCCCGCTCGACGCCGTCTCCTTCCCTATGTGACTCGAGGCTGCCAATGTGATCAGTTCGAACGCGGGCATCGTTTCGGCCTCCTATACGAATACCGAAGCTAGCGATTCCCCAAGTTGGCGATTCTACCATACGCTGTTGAATATCCGGTCAGAGCATTTTGAAAAGTCCTAGAAAGCCCCTTCACTCTTGTCAGTAACAGTTCAATAGCCGGGGGGTACCTGCTGGCGTATTATGCGTAGGAGCTTTCGCGGCTTTCGAGATTCATGTTCGCGCCTTCCAAGTCTCGGTAGTTTCCCATGTGAAGCTTGGATCCGGCCATAGCCTTCGTAACGTGTGGCGAGAGAAGGCCGTGATATCTAAAAAATCCTCAAACGCTGGCGGCAGCAGCACGGGGGCGAAATCGGTCGATCTGTGTGGCCTGGCAGCATCTCGCAGGCGCGCCTGCCTCGTTCAAACCCACCTTCGGATATTTGCTAGTTAGGTAGGTACGTCATGGTTGGTGTCAGGCCCATCGTCTCGCTCCTTTGCTGTCCTCGTCAGTAAATACGCACGCGCGCGCGCGCGAGTTCCTTCCCGCAGCACACACTCGCCTGCCCGGGAGCCTTTTGCGCCTGGGAGGTCTATATAAACCCCTTCTCGCTCCCCCTCTCTCTCATTCTCTTTATTCTTCTTCATACGTTGGCCGGAGGCGGTGACGCTCATGAAGGTCGTCGTCTCGAGTACGGCACTGCACTTCCGCTCGCGTACTCGGTTCTGTTCGCAGGGCACGGCATAATTTTTGATACTCGCTCTTCTCCCCCCCACCCCCCTCCCCCCCTGGTCGTTTTTGTTTCTGCTAACTCCATAGATGCTCCAGCGTCGAGGGCGACCAGGCGCCTGGCACAACCCCGAGCACGGGCTGCGTGGAATCAATTTTTTTTTTCAACCCCTGGGATCCCTTCGGGGTGATTTTTTTTTTTTTTTTTTTTTTCATTGGGATCTTCGCTTCGTGCTGGGACCTGAAGAAGAAAACTTCTATGATCAAGGTGTATGCCATGGTGAAGTCGTGTTGCGTCGGGAGGTTCTTGCTGAGGATATGTTTCGGAGACTGTTCCGTTTGGGAGTGTTCTACCAAGGTGAAGCGAGGTGGGCGAAGGGGGAGACGAGGGGAGGAAGAAGGTCAAGGGGGGGCGAATCGCCAGGGAGGAGGGGAGGTCAAAGCGAGATGCGAACGAGGAAGAAAGCTGAGCATTCAGTGGGCGGCAGAGGAGCTTATATATGGGCGTTGGTGACTACGGTGCAAAGGTGTACCAGAGGCTTAATTTGGAGGTATTGCGTAATCTATTGAGCTGGCCACATAGCAAACCCTTCAATTCCAGGCTGGGGCTGGGATCGCCAACGTGTCCCGTACCGCTTTTTAGGTATCGGAGTGCTTCTGCTGCGCGTTCTAGGTCGCCCCGAAGCCTGGTGTGGCATCTGAGCCTCGAAGTGGGCGGGGTGACGAAGAGAGGGACGGACATGGGGAGGACTGGGCTTTGACGGGGAGAAGCAGCTTCAAACCTACAAGAGGATAAATAGCCTTCACTCGTTCTCGTTGGCAAAGGGTACCGAGAAATCATTGGGGATCCTGGGATGCTGGAAGGGTTACTACGTGATGATGCTTCGTGCTCGGCAGGTCACTTGTGCTAACTAGGTGCCTAACCCAGATTCTTATTTGAAGGGAGCGCTGGTTCGGTGCGGACTTGGGCATCGGACCTCGATGGAACGTAGCTAGCCTGCAGGCGTGGATCGATTCCCAAAGCGAACATTACACCATGTTCGAAGCTGGAGGGTGGGTGTCTAGTGCGTCTTTCATCCCGGAGGGGTGTTTGGCTGCATGCCAGATGCGACGTAAATGTCTACGTTAGGTGCCTAATTAATCGTATCCGCCAAGTACAGGTCGGTAGGTGTGTTGGCGATGTTCGTTCTGGGCAGGTCTAGGTGCCCTTTGATTTTCTTTTATCCCCCGTCTCTAGTTGCGACTCGCACCACCAGCAGTGACGCTCGCGACCTGGGGCTGACAGGTTGCTATTTTGATACTTTCAGGTGCCAATGGGTCATCGCCCAGCACCTGGTATATTCCCTTGGGGCCACCGATAATGTCCGGGTAGCGGCCGCCTATACAGCCAAAGTACCTACACCTGGCTAGCCTGCCTGTACCTAACGTAGGTAAGAGGTAGTTCTACCTAAGTCTACCTAGATACCTTTGCCTAGAGGTACATAGGTACCTGTCCGGTACCGCCTTGCCAATGAGTTTCTGCTCGAATCGAGGCCCAAGGGGCACCTGAGCATAGCAGACGCGTGCCTAGATACCACCCTACCCCCCTCCAGAATCCCCGCTTACGTCATCCTGCGAAGGTGCAAAGCGGCAGTGCTCAAGGCAGATTCTTGGATAAGACGATTGTTACTAGCGACGCGCTGAAACTGGAGGAGGGATCTATTATACTTCTCCTTTTCTCTTTATCTTGCGATTAATAGGTATACAAATGGTACTCGTCCATAACTGACCACTTCAGCTTTAAACCTACCTAGGTACCTGTCTGTAGCTGCTATTAGGCCGGACGAGTACCCAACTATAAGCCTTGCCTCATTCAAGCAGCCGTGCCGCGCTATACCCTGTGTTATTCTATAATGTATCTACATTACCGGCATGATCCCACTGATGAAATTATAAATAAGGCAGGGCCGCAAGGCTTCCAAGGTTGCGCTGATGAGTAAATGCCTACAGTACCTGTATTGCACCGTGCTATGTTTAGATTTGCCCTTGGTGGCTACTCGGCTCCACCTTCCTCTCAGGGTATAGGTACGGAGTAGCAGCGACTGTAAATCTCGGGAAGGCTATACAGACCTACAACTCGATTTACACCCGAGACTTCGCGTCCGCAACGCCTCTATGCCGGTACAACTGTACAGCCAATAGACTGCCCAGCAATCCGTCCTTGTAAGGAATAATATTACTTTATACACAATGCCGCACACGAGCCCAATTTGACTATCATGCGTGCCCGTTTAGGTTTGATTTAGATAGGGGATGGCTCTGCCAAGGCTACATGTTGTCCAATAGGTAATGGGCTTTTGGCCCTTCCCTCGGTGTTTAATACACCGCCACCACTCTTACTCTTACTGTTACGGAAATGCAACCAGACATCACCAGTGTGCTCAGTTGATGCACGTCACCTACCAAAGGTGAAATGGTAGACAGAATACGAGTGTATTTTAGCTGAGGCTATAATACGCCATTGAAGTCTATCCGGCGCAACACGAGACCCGCGACACTGTCGTACAAGACTGTAAACCATGGGTGGAATATAGTAGACAGAGGGTATATGCTGTTTTGTCATCGGTGATCAAAGCACAGGGTGTCTGGTCCCAAGCACTGCTCTCTGTGACCTCACAACACCGACTATCGCAAGCCCGCAGTTAGCTACAATGGAGTGTTGGGGATCGCTTGAAGGGCTCTGTCTACCCACCTTCGATCCATCTCTGAAACTCAACCGACCAATGCTCGCCATGGTGCATATCACCCATGGCGCCGATGGTCTCTCGACAAGGGAAGCCGTTATCGTGCGGGATACGGCCTAGCTCGTGACCGCGGTCATCTTTTAGGAACTTCAGCAGTCATGGACAATCATCCTAAGAAGCGTTGACTTACCGATGCGCTCCTCGTCCATTCGTTGCACTCGGCCCCGCCGGGCAAGAATACAGGCAATGATGGCAGCCCCAATAGCTCCTAAGAAACCCAGAAGGCCGCCGAGAATTGGCCCGAGAAGGCTATTCGGTATCGCCATGTTGTTCTGACCGGTGGTCGCTGTGTCTTTGATCCTGTAGGCGAAAGATGTCGAGCTTGCTATGGAAAGGGAAACATAAGGAAGGAAATATCCCCCAATCCAGCAGACCTACCATGTTTTTATCTATCATGAATCAACTGGGACAGCCTCCGGACAGTGCAGCATCCCTTGCCAAGAATTAGTCGTCGGAACGTAGCGCGTCTGAATAGTATCTTTTCACAGCCACCGACAGCATATAATGCTTTTCAGATTCTGAGAGCCATCCTATCCGGTATGGCTAGAGAACACACTGACCACCTGACGAGACCCAGGAGCCTTCAGATTTTGGGATATTGCCAATCGGGTACGAAAGACAGCTCACCGCACCTGGCTAGGGTCACGGCTCGCCTCACATGCGGACGACACGCTTGGCCGTAAGCTTCACCTGGGTGGCTACAAGTCAAAATCTGATTTGGTTTTGAGAGGGAATCATTGAGGTACGTACCTCCTCCATGCCAGACCAGATCGTTCAGATTCTGATCTCTGCCCAATGATAACGCACTGAGTCGCTCAGCCACTCAGTTAATTTTGAGAGGGTATCATCGGGGTACGTACCTCCTCTATGCCAGACCAGGACCTTTCCAGACCTTTCAGATTCTGATCTCTGCCCAATAATAACGCACTGAGTCGCTCAGCCTGCAGTAGAAATATGCAACCCATCCCACGCCAGAGTGCTTTTTCATTTTCTTCTCTCATTCGAATCCATTCCGTTCTGTGTTCCGCTCAAATAAAGCGACCAGTGCTCGATGTTCATTGTCCGATATTTGACACGAGTCAGTACCCAGTTCACCTTCACTCTGCCTAGAAGGTACCTACTCCTTGTCGCATTTACACCCTCAAAATATACCAATCGATATGAGCCGCAAAAGTTTCAAGCTGAGCGATCAGGAATGGGACGATCACAAGGATCTCATCCGGAAGGTGTATCTCGAAGACAATCAGTCGCTCAAGGAAGTCCGAAGCGTATTAAAGGATAAAGGGCTGGATGCCACGTGAGGCATGCTCATTTCACCGGCCAGTTTAATATGCTAACAATAACAGAGCCCACCAAATCGAAACCAAGATCAAAAAATGGAAATTTAGGAAGAATGTCGATAAGGCAACATGGATCTCTATCGATCAGCACATCACCAAGAGAAAACATGACGACAAGGAATCCGAAGTGATACTCTGCGGCAAGCGTATGAAGCCAGAGACGGTCAAAAGGGAGACAGATCGGCATGGTGATAGGTCTGTATTTACTCAACTTGCCCTACGTAAGCTTGGACTCCAACTCTAGCTTCAAGGTATTGGTGCTGATATTGAGCAATACAAGGGAATTCGTCACTTCTGCCGTTGACGGACTATCGGGTTGCTGTTTGTACTCCACAGCCTATCAACATGGAATACGAGTGGCCAGCCACTTTACCATGGTTTATGTTCTCATCGCGAGACTTACCCAGTTAGTTGACACGCCAAAGATCGATGGGTCTTTCCACTAACAGTATACAATCAAGGGGTGCTCAGAGCCTGCAAGCCATTCACGCTAGAAAGTCAGAATGCGTCCTCGGGCGATCTAATTTCTACAATTCTACCTAAAGCACTCAGAACAGATATGGCGTATATCGGAGTTTCTAAACTTGCCGCTATCATCGGGAGATCGATGCCCGAAAGGTACCCCCAGGAGAACCTTGAACGTGCCCAGAATCTTCTAAGTGGACCAGCCGAAGACTGTGTGCGCGAGTATGTCTCTATGATCATATACAATGTGTCCAACAACGGCTTCTATCTGAACCAAGATGATAAGTGGGAGCCAATTATGAAGGTTCTTGAAGACTGTGGTGTTTTTCGCCTCGATGTTAAGCTTGGAGAAGATAAGAGTCCGACCATCCAGGGATTTATGGAAAAGCTCTTCAATGCTTCGATTCATATATGCTTTAACGCTACATACAACCACTCCAGAGCCACCCGAGCCGAAACCGCAGTCAAATGGATAATAACGTCAGGATACTGCCCGAATACTGCTTTGAAAGCTCTTTGGAGGGGATTACCACACTTCTTCACTAAAGTTCATCAGAACGTACTCTACTTCACAAAACGCCTCCTGATTGCAGGTGCTGACGCTAATGAATGCTGTGAATCAAACGGGAAATCCCCAACAATCCTGGAAATCGCTCTGGGGACGTTTTGTGACAACGACGAAGTTTTCAACTTGGCAGAGCTTCTGTTCAAACACGGCGCTTCTAAGAATCTAAATTGGGCTCTCCACTCCGCGATCCGTAGACAGCAGAAAGGCGTTATTGAAATGATTGTACAGCATGGAGGTGATATCACCGCTGTTTTCGAATATGCATCCGACAGTTACTTGCATAAGGCAACTGCCCTAACCGCAGCAGTGTCTATGGGCCTTCAGCAGGTATCACACATCTTAGATCTTCTATCCCTTCATTATCGATCCACCCCCCTTGCCACCTTCATTATACCGGATGTATTCATAGCAGCAGCGGCTGGGGGGCATGACGATATCATCCAATGTCTATACAAAATTTCGCCCACTATTATGGCCAACGAGTATGGCATTACGCCACTACATGCGGCAGCTCGGTACGGCCACTTGAGCACCTGCCGAGTTCTGTTGCCTTTAAAAGGTATACATAACACATGGGCCACTGAGAAATTCCCCCCCCTTCACGTTGCTTGTCACGGTGGACATAAAGACGTGGTGGAATTTTTAATTAGGAATGGTGCTGATGTCAACGCTACTCCTATATTTGGTTCCGATGCTGAAGAATTGCGGTTCACAAATAGGCTCAGCATGGATTACTGGCCCGGCAAGCATCGCAATAGAATCAAGACACCCCCCCTCGATCTGTCATTATATCTAGCGCAGCTGCGAGGAATCTGTCGGGATCATTACAAGGATCTATGCTGTGCTGCCATGTTAATTCGCGCTGGAGCGAAACTCGTGGGAAACGAACTCAGTCTAGCCGGATATCACTGCCATTTAGAATTGCTCCAAGCAACTATCGCGGCCGGGGCTGATCCAAACAGATTTGGTTGGCGGATGAAAACAGCACTCCAGTGCGCTCTTCAAGGAATCTCGAATCGATCTAACCGATTGTATGGTGTTGTATCTCACTTACTATCAGAAGGTGCACAAATTCTTGATGGAGATGTCGATAGTGCAGTCGTTCTCAAGCAGTACGACGTTGCGAGGCTCTTGACGGAATATGGAGGCAAGATGTCGCAGATGGCGCTTAGAAAAGAGCTCGAGAAGGCTATTTTAGTACGGGACAACGTATGGGTGGGGATAGCATTCGAAATCGAGCCTAGCATTTACAGTGCGGGTGCACTATACGCCGCGATTGTGATGGGAAACGATTCATTGATCCAAAGCCTCATGCAAAACCGGCTGGCTGTGAGGAGCGACCCGTTTGAAATTACAGCAATCGCGGTCGCCGCGATGTCTGGCAACCTGGATCTTCTACAAAAGCTTCTTGCCCATCCGCCATCTTGCCACACTGGACCATTGCCACTGGGAAGTGTGGATGGGAACGGTGGCAAGGTGGTGGGTAGCTGGGTTGAGAATATTCGAAGTGGCAAATATCGGCCAGAGCGTAGACTAGATCTAAGGAGCACATGCCATAGTATCAGCACATGCCATAGTCCCAGCTCATGCTATGAATGCAGCCCATGCCGTCCTCGGAGCAGTTGCCACAGTCGATTCTATGGGAGCCCACTAGCTCTAGTAGCAAGTTCGATGGGCTCCGGTGCGCTCGAAGCCTGTTCCTATCTTTTGGAAAGTGGGTTTTGCGCCGATGAACTCACATGGGTGGCCGCTGCTTCCTTTAACAACACTGCGTTCGTCCGGACCCTTCTCAAACATAATCAACGCGGTGGTTACAGCTATTACGACTTTGAGGGCTGGTACCCTTTGGCATTTGCCATCCAACATCGCAACAAAGAACTGGTTGCCCTGCTATTAACGGCTGGAATAGTCGCCAACGGCCGTGGACCATGTGTCGGAGAGCCTCTCCTTGCAGCAGTCACAATGGGCGATTTAGACATGGTGGATTATCTCGTTCAAGCCGGGGCAGACGTAAATGCCGACGACAGACCCCAGGGGGGTTCCTCTCCTCTCCAAACAGCTGTGAAAGGAGGCAAGATAGACATTGTGGATTATCTCATTCGAGCTGGGGCAAACGTGAATGCCAAATACCGGTACACCAGTTCCCCGGAGATGTCTCCTCTCCTAATCGCTGTGAACAAGGGTAAATTCGGCATTGTGAATTCTCTTATTCGGGCAGGAGCAGACGTGAATCACGAATCGTGTTATCGGTCTCCCCTCCAAAGAGCTGTGGAGCAGGGCAAAACGGACATGGTGTATTGTCTCGTTCAAGCCGGCGCGGATGTTGACAGTCCAGGTGCTAAAAAAAGAGGAGCAACCCCGTTGCAATTCGCCGCAATAAACGGCTACTTGGGGCTTGCCAAGTACTTGATCGATCAAGGTGCCCAGGTCAATGCACCACCATCGCCGTATGGCGGCAGAACTGCGCTTCAGGGAGCTGCAGAGCATGGACGGCTCGACATGCTGCAGTTTCTGCTGACAGAGGGAGCCCTAACTACGGGCCGATGGCGCCGCTGTTTCGTCAAAGCAGTGAAATTAGCAATCAAGGAACGCCACTTCGTTGCGGCAGATCTTCTGAAACGGTCTGCGGGCTGGTCGGAAGAAGATGAGAACTTGTTACCCTGGGTGGACGTAGATTGTGACATTGACTCTGGATGGGACGAACTGGATGACGTAACAACCGACGACATGACGGATAGCGACGATGAAGAATGTGATTTTCGGATAGATACGGATACGAGTGAGGAAGAATGTGATTTTTGGATAGATATGGATACGAGTGAGGAAGAGTAAGATGGCCCATGACAATTGAGCATATGTTTAACTACGTCTTTGCCACTTTTATAGGAATAAGAGGGAAGTGAACGAGATTCAAAGATAGTATCGTTATCCTCGGCATTGTAATGTCTTCTAATAGTAAGTATAGTGAAGTAAAGCAAGGGATAGTACCAAGGAGGTGAGTACTTAAGTAGCTACCCAGGTGTTCTTTCATCTTAACCTAGATAATCGTTTGGTGTAGCTCGAGATGACTCACCCTACACCAAAGTGATGTAGCACATTGTAGCACAACTCAGTGGGTAGCTGCAGCGGCTCCGGAGGTATAATTAGAAAGGAAAACCCAAGGCCTTGATTAAAGTAATATACGTTTTGTTACGGAACTATGGATTAGCCCCGGTCAAGCCGGAGCTGTATTCCATCTAAGAGGTCGAAACGCCAAGAATACAATCGCACGACTAGATGGTGAAGCTTCCTGTGAAAATCTGACTACCTAATGGAACAAAAGCCAACCTACCAGATGACGTAGTTTCCTCGTCGCATAGACAGATGGCTGAAAACGGCAGTGATGGCGTCATAGCGTTTTTCGCGTTTTCCCCTGCTCTGGCGACCTAGGTATTGTAAACGGCCACTTAATCACATGTTAGACCCCCGGTCAAAACGTATATGTAGCAAGGTAGCAGGACAATTATTCGCGATGAGCTTACGGTACAAGGTCTCAGGTTATCATGCATGAGACCAGACAATGGATCCGGCGCAAGAAAACCAACCCCAGGTGCCAACAAGTGCACTTGGGGAAAAGTCGTCGAGTCGTGCTAAGCGAACAGCCAGATCCCAAGGGAACCCCAATCACCACGCTCCTTTATGGAAGTAAGTATCTACCTATCTGGAACGCAGATAGACAGGTACCACCGGAGAGTGCATATCTCGAAGTAGAAGGACGTACGGAGTACCTGTCGGTTGGTGCCACGAGTTGGCAGCGCATCGGACGATCGAACGGCCATTGGCCCATTGCGAGGCCTATCATCAGATCAAGACCCCCAAACCATCGAGCTGGGCGCGGAGAGAGGCGAGCGCAGGCAATTGATACATAAATACCTGACTGCAGGTGGCCGAGACGCCACACCTAGATCGCATCATATCACTACACTGCACTGCACTGCACTGCACTCACTATACTTGGTACTATACGGTCGGTTGACACGATTCACCACTGCGGACTGCACATCGCCGATCCACTGTCATCACGACACCCAGAGGTAGGCAGGCGACAGGCCATCACGATGGCGACCTGGGCGAACTTGCGAAAGTCCAGCGAGGCGCTGATCGGCTACACGCCACACGAGGACAGGGGCTCGAAGCTTGTCATCGTGATGGTGGGCCTTCCCGCCACCGGCAAGAGCTACCTCGCCAAGAAGCTCACAAGATATCTGAACTGGCTGCAGCACAAGACGAAGGTCTTCAACGTCGGCGACCGCCGCAGAGAGGCCGCGAGCAGCCCCGCGGCCGCGCCCCTCTCGCTGTCCGCCTCGACCTTCTTCGACCCCTCCAGCCCCCAGTGCGTGTCGCTCCGCGATCAGCTGGCCATCAGCACCCTGGATGAGCTCCTCGACTGGCTGCTGGACAACGGCGGCAACATCGGCATCCTGGACGCCACGAACAGCACGCGGGCGCGGCGCCAGCTGGTGCTGGACCACATCCGCCAGCGGTGCGGCGAGGACCTCAAAGTCCTCTTCCTGGAGAGCCGCTGCTCCGACCCGGCCGTCCGCGAGGCGAACATCCGGCTCAAGCTGTCCGGTCCCGACTACGCCGACAAGGACCCCGACGAGTCGTTGGCCGACTTCAGGCACCGCATCGCGCACTACGAGAAAGCGTACGAGCCGCTGGGCCCCGCCGAGGAGCAGCAGGGGCTCTCGTTCGTGCAGATGACAGACGCGGGGCGCAAGATGAACACGCACCTCATCCGCGGCTACATCCTGTCCCAGATCGTCGAGTACCTGCTCAACTTCAACCTGGCCCGGCGCCAGATATGGCTCGCGTGCACCGGCGAGAGCCTGGACAACCAGGAAGGGCGCATCGGCCGCTACTCGGATCTGAGCGAGCGGGGGCGCGAATTCGCGAGCGCGCTCGCGTCCTTCATCGACGAGCAGCGGCGACGATGGCGCGAGGAGCCGGCGTCGGGTCACACGCCCGAGTCATCTCAGGTCAGTAGCGATCTCGCGGCATTCCCAGTTCTCTCCCTTTCTCGCCCTCGAATCTGCGGGGCAGACTACGAGTACGCGCCGGCTTACCCGTCCCATTCTATCTAGTTCAGCGTCTGGACCTCGACCTGGCCGCAGGCCCTGCAGACCGGCATGCCGTTCCCCAGCGACACGTTCGACCAGACGCACACCAAGATGCTAGACGACCTGAACGCCGGGACCATGGTCGGCCTGACCTTCGAGGAGATCGCCGGGCAGCACCCTGAGGAGTACGCCGCACGGCGACGCGACAAGCTACGCTACCGCTGGCCCGGGCTGGGCGGCGAAGGCTACGGCGACCTGATCGTCCGACTACGACCGCTGATTGTTGAGCTCGAGAGGACGACCGACAGCCTCATCCTCATCACACACCGGGCCGTGGTGCGGATACTCATCACCTACTTCCTCGGGATCCAGAGGGACGTCCTCGGCGAGGTCCAGATGCCCAGGGACACGGTGTTTTGTTTCGACATCGTAAGCCCCCCTAATTCTTCGATGGGCGGTGCGAGTATTGATTATATATTGTAGGAGCCGTATGGCCTTTCTTTCCGGGCATTCGCATACGACTCGGATTTGCGCAGCTTCAACCAGATACCAAACAGCGACGTGCCGTTCGTGTCTAGCCACTAACATTCCATCCACTACCCCTTCGAAACATAATATTAATATCAACGCCCTCGACCCTATATCTGTTCCTCCGACCAGCAACCTCTTGCTCGTAACGTTATATTTCCTTCGGCGCAGAGCATTTCCAACCCTAGTAACTGGGCAGGGATCGCACTACGGACATTCAGTGGTTTCAAGTTATGTAGAAGAGATTATAGAGTATAAATTTGATATATAAATTATGACACGAAATAAAAGGATCACCGCTCAAAAATTCGGGTCGCCCGATACTGTTAGACCGTGTGAACTTAATTTAGTCGAGATCACATGTAAGACCATGACGATACCGACAACAGCTACAAGGCATTCATAGAGTCGGTCGAGAAACGTTGGTACCTACCTATTGAGACACGATTGATTAAACCAACAGCTCTCGTGTCTTATGGCTTTGGTTAACTAAGTTAAATCGTTAATACTCAACCTTAGGTAGCTGGTGGTTGATGCTGG
Organism: Xylaria palmicola; assembly: GCA_022385595.1. Taxonomy (NCBI): domain Eukaryota; kingdom Fungi; phylum Ascomycota; class Sordariomycetes; order Xylariales; family Xylariaceae; genus Xylaria; species Xylaria palmicola. The sequence continues at coordinate 40,251 of MU281430.1, forward strand.
AAGCTAAATGGCCAACCCAGGGGACAAAACTGCCCAAAAAGAAAGAGCCCGATATCCCCTGCAAATTGATAATGATTTGTGCTGCAAACTATTAGTGGCTACCCGACTTCCTTGTGCTACATCACCCTGGACCTCAGGCTCACTTCTTTCACAATTTTTCGTAAATTATGCTGAGTAATACGGAACCACGTACATCCCAATCTCCGCTCCCTCCCGAAACAAAGCTTCAGGGAGGAGGGTCTCACAGCTGAAACGCCCCCTTCAGGTCATCGACGCAGTCGCGCACGAACTCCTTGGAAGCGGGATTCACCCCGTCCCACTGCGGGAACGTGTGACCCTGGCCCGCGTATATCCTGATCCGGCTCGGCGTGCCGGCGGCCCGCAGCGTCTCGTGGTAGGCCGCGGCCTCCGACGCCAGGGGGTCGACCTCGGCGGCGCGGATCGAGGCCGGCGCCAGGCCGGCGTGCGACGCGGCGAGGATGGGCGACGCGCGGAAGTCCGCCGCCCGCGCCGCCCGGTCCGGGCCCGTGCCCAGCCAGTACTTGTAGAACCACACGAGGCGCGAGAGCGGCAGCATGGGCGCGAACTCGTTGCGGGCGTAGCTCTCGTAGTAGGGGCTCCCGCCGGCCGGCGCGCCGCCGCCGCGGGGTCCCTCGACGGCGGCGGGGACGTGGCGCGCGTCGACCAGCGGCACGATGAGGAGCTGCAGCCTCAGCGGCGGGAAGGGGGCGAGGTCCGGGTCGTCCCGCGCGAGGATGGCCAGCGCGGCGGCGATGCAGCCGCCAGCCGAAAGCCCGCCGACGGCGACGCGGGACCGGTCGACGCCGAGGCCGTCGGCGCGCCCGAGGACCCAGCGCAGCACGTCGCGGCCGTCGAGGACCGGCGTCGGGTGCGGGAACTCGGGCGCCGTGCGGTAGTCGGCGTTGACAACGACGCAGCCGGCGCCCTGGCAGAGCTGGCGCGCGAGCGGCTCGTCCGACGCCAGGTCGCCGATGACGAAGCCACCGCCGTGGAAGGTGACGAGGGCCGGCAGGCGCCCGTCCGCCGCCGCGAGCCCCCCACCGCGGACTGCCTCGGGGGTCGGGACGTACACCTGCACGTCGACCTCGCCAGGCGGGTGGGAGACGGGCACGCGGTAGACGGCGTTGCTCGCCACGGCGGGACGGGGGCCGGCGACCTTGTGCGTGGGGAAGGAGTATGCCTCCCTGTCCTTGTTGTACGTCTCATATGGCACCTGGTCGCACCGGAGACGGCCGGCTAGGAGAGCGTGAGCTTCTTGTCCCGTGGAATCCCGCCCGCTCCTCCCGGGGGTCAGCAGAAGGCTTACCTTGGTACCGATTATAAATATCTAGGTATACCGGGTCCAGCCTCTCAGCCACGGATGGCTGGAGGGCATTGATGGAATCGCGGGAACCCATCGCGTCGGCAAGTATGAGGGTCTTGCTTGATGGATTCCTACGCGGGGCGTACTCGTCTTTATAGATGTCGTCACAATGACACAAACCACGACACGACACCGAGCAGATGCCGATCGAGACCCGGCGGCCCTCATCTTAATATGCTGCTGCTATATACACAAATCTATATGGCACAATGAAGACCGCACTCGCAGGGAACGTGGCAGTAGTGCAGAGCGTTGGACCGGTTGCTTGCAGCGCGACGAATTTTCCCGTCCCACCCCTTCTCAAGCCGTGAAAGGGGGCCTAGTAAAGGATGGGCCGCCGTAACCCACCGGCAATGGCAGCGGGCACACATGGGAGAACAGAAGAGAGTGAAACAAGCAACGAAGCGGCTTTCCCGGCTTTGCCATGACCATGATGTGACGTCGGTCCACTCACCGCGTCAGGCAATGGAGGGTGTCCATCACTTCCGGTGGGGGTCAGGGTAATATATCGTGGGTTGCCGCCTGTGTCGTCTGCTCCATGTCGCCCTGCGAGGGGACCCCGGGTGTTCAGTTTCCCGTACGGGGTATACCTTTTTATAACAGCCCAACCAGGCTGCAGGTGACAGGTTGCAAATGGCCCTCACCTCGGAACGTCCCAAAACCACTCGATTCCCAGGATAGCGCTCGGGCTCCCGACATCGGGTGGTCATTTTATGGGGCTCTTGCTCGTCGCTTTCGCCCGCCATATTGAGCTTCCCGCGATCCCTGTACAGGACGGCAGACACTTCGACTGCAGCGGCAGTCGGATCGTGAAGAAATCCGGTGGAGATGGTGGGGGTTTTGAAATGTCACGGAGACTGGGGGGGGGGAGGATGTGGAGGTCAGAGGCCCTTCTGGATGGGGTGGAGGGCCGTTTATCGTTCCTCTTCACAACGATCAAATCACGGGCGTGGCGATGAGATGGGGGGCAGTTATGTGTCATTCAGTCAAACTTCCATTCTAGGGCACATCATCTCCGTCTCGGTTGCGTACAAGAGCTAGATAAACGAGGCCCAGCCAATCCAACCCGGATCTGCGGTCGCAACCCGCGCCGTTTACCCGCGGACGTCGACGCCGCGCTCCCGGCAGTACTTGTCCACCTCCTTGCGGAGCGTGTCGCGCTGGCGGTGGACGCGGTCCATCACCTCCCGGCACCCGGCCCCGAGGTCCGCGGGGCCGTCGCCGCCGCCGACGCGGCCGTAGACCTCCACCATCTCCTCCATGACCGCCTGCAGCTGGTTCGGGAGCCAGGTCACGATGGGGCTGCCGCCCGTCGCCGTCGGGTGCGACGTCTGCTTGAGGATGTACTCGCGCGCAAAGCACCAGTGCCGCCACCGGAAGTCGCGGACCTGGTCGAGCAGCCCGATCCACAGGCGCCGCGACTCGAGCAGCTCCGGCGCGTCAGCTGGCTCCCCGCCGCCGGCGCCGAGCGCGTAGTCCTTAGCGCCCAGGTCCTCGGCGCAGCGCTTCACCTCAGCAAGGAACCTCCGGTGGTTGCTGGGGCGGTACTCGCGGAAGTCGCGCAGGATCTCGGTGAGCGGGGTGCTCGGCATCTCGATCTGCAGCAGGTTGTCGAGGAGCGGGATCATGGAGTCGTTAGCGCCGCTCTCGCCGCGGAAGCTCAGGGGCCGCCCGCCGTCGACGCCCTCGTAGACGACGCCGTCCGGGAACATGGACTGCGAGGTGATGCCGAAGATGAAGGTCCGGAAGCCCGTGTACGACCGCGGCTTCGACTTGCCCCACATGGTCTCCATGACCTCGTTCACCCGCCGCATGCCGTCGAGGACGCCGCGCAGCCCCGCGTTGAACGCCCGCCGCCGCGCCGCCGGGTCCGCGCCGGCCGCGTTCTCGAGGGCCGACAGGGCGGCCATGGCGCCGGCCACGATGGGGCCCGAGTTCCGCACCATGTCGACGTGGACCAGCACGAAGCCGGCCTCGGACGACGAAGGGTCGAGGCCGTGCTCGAAGGCGCGGATGAGTCGCAGGTTGTCATACTCGACTCCCCTTTCCGGGTCCTCGAGGCGGTAGTTGAAGAGTGCGTATGACCCGGCATACTCCATGAAGGGCTTGAAGCCGGTGCTATACGTTGCGGTCAGCTATCGTCTTCGCCATTTATCACGGAGTCGTGAAAGGGGGAGGGGCGTACAGCTCTGCGCATCGGGCGATAGGACGCGACAGCTGGGCGGGCAGGAAAGACCTGCCTAGCCCGTACGGCTCGCCCTCGACGAACCTCACATGGCAGGGCTCTAGGAGGTAGGCCGACGCGAGGAATGAGTAGTCGCGATACAAGGCATTCATCAGGGGGAGGTTGTCGCGGTACTTCTCTACCTCCTCGGTCAAGTCGGGCAGCCTCTGCACCTCGTCGCCCAATTGGCCGGTGGCCAGGAGCCCGGGACGCCCCGATTGGGTTGAGACGGGCATGCGCCGAAGCAGCTCCTCGACGGCGTCGAACTCCCGGGGCAGCGAGACCACGGGATTCATCCGGGGTAGGAAGCCGCGCGTGGTTGATACCATGAAAGCAGGCAGGGAGACATCGTCCGGCCTTGTATCCTCGAGGACTTTGAATGATGATTTGGGGATGAGCATAATGGGTTGATAGAGTAAGATAATAGTTAATAGTTGGTAGGATTTATGGGGGATAAATAAGATCTGTAGGTAGGGTTGCTCAGTGCTTGGGGTCTGGGGAAAAGTGAGGAGCAAAGCAGATCGGACACACGACCGCCGGGACTCTGCTAATATAACCCGTGGCCGGAACTATTTCCGGCCACACCCCATCGCTGATGCCATAGGAGGGAAGGACTCGGGCCGGTGGCATGGTCCCCGTCAATTCTCCTTAGCAAACTATTTCCTGTCAACTATGGCGCCAACAGTCGACCGAGCCCCTCACTGCTTATGCGGTGCTCATCACGCGTGTCGCCTCACCGACTTACTTATTCGTCTTTCCACGCTGGTCACCGAGATCATGTAAGTGAATGGGTACCCACAACACAGGAGAGGGTTGCCCATGGACAAGCTCTCCCGACGAAAGCAGCAATTCCCATGGGCGGTGAAAAGCTTATCGGGTTCATCTAAAACATAGCTGGCGGCACTTACTTTCTCGGGCATGGAGAGGGGGGGCCTGGGGGTGCGATCGGCGACCTTGCTGCCTCCTCTCCCGAGGGTACTTCGACGCCATCTGTCTCAGGCGATACAATGACCCGGACATAGATGCAGATGGCTTTTTGAGGCTCAAATATTTCGGGGTTCCAAACTCACTATATCCAGTCTCGAGAATGAAATGCCGTTCCCTGGGCCACGCTCCCTGATATACCGAAACGACGTGGTAGCCAGCGGGTGGGTTTCGGGAATTAGTAATAGATTCGTCGTTAGGCTCCGCCCAGGCCGTGCCGAGCCCGGTGCGGACCGATGCTGGCCGGAACGATTCCGGCCAGCCCTGGCACGTGAGCGGTTCGCCGCCACGGTGCAGCTCGCCGCCACGGTGCAACTCGAGGGACGATGTCTGACGCGGGTGGCACAGCCGATCCTTCGGCAAATCACTGATGAGAAGTAGGCGCCGTGGTCGGGGTGCGATGGATCGAGGAAGGCAGATCGACGCCGATAACAAACGCCGACTACCTAATTGTAAAGGGCGTAGCATGGTCGGTTAAAATGATATCTCCTGTAGTTGAGTCGGGCTAATCCCTTGTCACTCCTAGAGGCTGGTTCTTTTATTGTGATCGCGGTACTCAATTGGTATTCAGAACCATATGCGATCGGCCACATCATGGAAGTTGGTGTCAGGGGAGTTCTGCATGTATCAGTTGCAGGGGTATCTAAGCTGTTGTATTAGTAATATCACAATACCAGAGGAAAAGTAAGTCGTTCTAGATACTAGAGATATCAGTGCCGTAAGGCACTTCTCTTTCAATCACGTTCCGCTTACAGCTTCATGGAATCTCTAGCCTTTCTGGGAATGGGAGTAGGCTACCATGATTGTCATTCATTCTCACAAATGGCATTTCGGACGTACTCAGGCCCAGTGAAACTTTCTCGCTGAAAATAAATTAAAATAAAAATAAATATAGCATTAGGTGATGAATCGCAAACAGCGACAACAAAGGTTGGATAGTCCTTGCCGAACAACTTAAGACGGGAGAGCAATAAGCCTAACCACCAAGTAACAAAAGATATAAATCTCACAATCTCAGGCGTTCTATTACTATTCTGCATATTTTGCACCCGTAATACGCGGTGACGATGTTCTTAACCGTTTCACAAGTTTCAAATAGCTCAGTCCCTGAGGCAAACTACTATGGGGATGTCAGGTGGTTGCGTCATGGAGTGAATAGATAGACCTGACTACAGCCAGCGAGGTAGAAGCAGTGCTCAATTAGATGGTCAGATTAATTCTTGAGCCTCCCAATTCAAGAGGCTTGGGGGGCTCTACTCCTGTATATATACAATAGGCCACTATTCAGACCCCATGAGGCAGCCGGGACGTAGCCGGTTACTACATCCCCCGACATGAGATTAGGCACATAGTCGCCACGAGATAGTAAGAATTCAAGTCGGGACAGGCGGTAGACCATGACGAGTATCTTCAGAAAGCGCTTGCAGGCAAAATACACCACAGTAGTTATGAAGAGCGGACTAGCCGTCCTTATAGATATCACATACCGAGTATGTCCTATATATAGTAGAGGGTATAACCGTAAATAAACACACTGCGTGGCAGTTCGCACGCTAACAGGCTATTGTTACAACCATTATATACATGCAAATCCCGTCCCCAGTCGGTCTGGCAAGTATCAAGTATCTAATCTGTCTGTCAACCCACGATTTACTTGGCCAGGAATTTCTGGAAGGCCTCCTGCTCGATCACGACGTTGCCAACGGCGCGGAGCCGCTTGCGCCCTTCCTTCTGCTTCTCCAGCAGCTTCCGCCGCCGCGAGACGTCGCTGGCGTGCAGCTTGGCCAGCACGTCCTTGCGGAAGGGCTTCAGCGTCTCGCGCGCGAGGATCTTCCTGCCCACGGCCGCCTGGATGACCACCTCGAACATCTGCCGCTGCACGTGCTCCTTGAACTTGGTGACCCACTGCCGGCCGAGGCGGTCGGCCTGCGACCGGTGCACCACGCGCGCGATGGCGTCCACCGGCTCCTTGTTGACCAGCAGCTGCAGCTTGACCAGGTCGCTCGCCCGCCAGCCGGCGTCCTCGTAGTCGAGGGTGGCGTAGCCCTTTGTGGCCCCCTTCAGCTTCCCGAACATGTCGTCCACCAGCTGCGCCGTGGGGATGCGGTACTTGATAATGACCTGCATGCCTTGGTAGAATTCGATGCTCTCCTGCTCGCCACGATTGACTTCGCATAGTTCGATGGCACGGCCTAGGTATTCTTCGGGGACCGTGATGGTGGCCAACACGTAGGGCTCGTAGAAAGTGGCACCGCGCGCTTTGGTGTCTTCCGTTTCTGGGAAATCCGAAGGGCTTTGATGAACTGTCTCTTCGCCATTCCTCCATTTGACCTTGGTTTGGACAGCAGGCTCCGTGATGATGACACTTGCACCATATTCCTGGCGTAAGCGATCCTGGAAGACGGAACAGTGGAGACTACCCAGAAAGCCAACTCGCCAACCCGCACCAAGGGCTTCGGAATGGTCTTTGTACAGAGTGATGCTGCGGTCGTTGAGGACAAGCTGGCTGATACTATCAGAGAGGCGGCTGTAGTCGGCCGGATCGGTAGGGAAAGCGGCGACGAAAACCATGGGCTTCGGTTCCTCGAAGCCCGGATATGGCTCCACAACGTCTTCCGATCCGACTGTTGTGAACGTGTCTCCAATTTTGGCATCCTGAATCTTCTTCATACCGGGGTTGAAGAAGATGTAACCAACCTGGCCGGCTCGGAGGACACTCTGTGGTACCTGGGTCGGATAGCGAATGCCCACCTCGCCGACCGTGTACTTCTGGCCGGTAGCAAAACTTACAAGCTGATCGCCAGCCCTGACCGTCCCGTCAAAGAGTCTGACGAGGCAGACGACACCACGAAAGCTGTCATACCAGGAATCTACCAGTAACATCCTTAGAGGCTTTGTTTCGTCGCCAGAGGGCGCGGGGATGGTCTCCACGATGGCAGGGAGCAGGTCCTTAACATTCAGGCCGGTCTTCGCACTGACGCCAATGGCTTTGCTCGAGTCGAGCTCAAATGTTGATTCGAGCTGCTCGAGCACACGAGGAACATCGGCGGCGTTCATGTCAATCTTGTTGATGACGGGGAGGATCTTCAAACCCTCGGCAAAGGCTAGGTAAAAGTTGGCGACGGTCTGTGCCTGTATGCCCTGGCTCGCATCGACCAGCAACAGAGCGCCACCGCAACTAGCATACGACCGGGTCACCTCGGCGCGGAAGTCGACGTGGCCAGGCGTGTCGACGAGGTGGAGCAGGTAGTCCAGCCCGTTGTGGCTGTAGATCATGGTGCAGGTCTGGGCCTTGACGGTGATGCCTCGCTCTCGCTCCACCTCGAGGGTGTCGAGGATCTGGCGGTTCGCGTTGGACGAGGAGATGGTGCCGGTGAGCTCGAGCAGACGATCGGACAGCGTCGATTTGCCGTGGTCAATGTGCGCGACGATGCAGAAGTTGCGAAACCGGTCGAGCGGGATGGCAGCGATGCGACGCTCGAGGTCGCTGGTGGTCTTGGAGCTGTTGCAGCGACTTGCGCCGACGGCTGGACCGTAGAGAGGCGTCGGCATGGTCGGCCATGTTCGTGATAGCGTCGGACGCGAGGTCGGGGCGCAACCGGATGCGCCGCCGGACGCACGGCGCCATGCTGGGAGACACGAACGCAGTGCGCTCGTATTATACAATGCGCGGCGAGGTGCTTGGCGCACATATGGTCGCATGCAGACAGAGGACAGACAACTGCTGCCACCCATCCATGCAGATTTCCTCCGGTCGACGGTGTGGTGGGTTGCGCTGCTTCTCGACCGCCAGCGAGGGAGGTGAACAGGACATGTGATTACACCTCGTCGTCGACTTGCTCTGCATGTAGCTTGTAGGCCAGGGTCTTCCTCCTCCTTAGGTTGTTATCTAATCTCTTATCGCCGTCGTACAGTGTGCTATTCTAATGAGCTCCACACTGATAACAAAAAGCACTGTCCTATGCACTGTCTACTTGACATCCCGAACCCATCACCCCGCCAAAGCGACGTCGCAAAGTAAACAAAGCTCGATCTAACTATGCGTTAGACGATTGTCCGACAAGAACATTTTCTCCCTGGGTATCCTATCTATCGCCTGAGCCAATCGATCTGACCCTCGACGTAACCAAAATGCCTCCGACTACAACAGAAAAGGACAAGTCCAAGGTCCACAAGCTATCCCTCAAGGGAAGCGCAAAGCTCGTCGCCGAATTCGTATGTTGTTGCGCAGCGTATCACAATGCTCCCTACTCTTTTTGCTGACAGTACCGCTTCCCGCACAGTTCCAATACTCGATCCATAGCATCTTGTACGTTTCGATGCGCCCGCCGGGAATAGATCGCGCGGCCGAACAGCACGAATAGCGCTCCTACGATTGAGAACAGGCACACTCAGGCTAACGGACATACCCATAGATTCCAAAGAGGCGTCTACCCAGCCGAGGACTTCACAGCGTACGAATGACCACCCCACCAACTTCCGTCGATTATTGTTCCCAACCACCCAGCTGACCATGATACGCTCACAACAGAGTCAAGAAGTATGGCCTCAACATGCTCGTCTCCGCCGACGACCAGGTCAAGGCCTACATCAAGAAGATCATGTCCCAGCTCGACCGGTGGATGCAGCACGGCAAGATCAGCAAGCTAGTCATCGTCATCACGGACAAGGACACGGGTGAGCACGTCGAGCGGTGGCAGTTCGACGTGCAGATTCTCGCCTCGTCGAGGTCCAAGAAGTCCTCCAAATCAACCACCACAGCCGACCAGGAGAACAGCAGCGGCGGTGGCAGTGGTGGTGGTGGTGGTAGCGCCGCGACCGCCGCGTCCGAGGCCGACCCCGCCAAGACCGAGGCCGAGATCCAGGCCGAGATCGCCGCCCTGTTCCGCCAGATCACCGCCTCCGTCACCTTCCTCCCCCAGCTCGCCGGCGACTGCACCTTCAACGTCCTCGTCTACGCCGACGCCGACAGCGAGGTCCCCGTCGAGTGGGGCGACAGCGACGCCAAGGAGATCGTCGACGGCGAGCGCGTGCAGCTGCGCGGCTTCAGCACGAGCAACCACCGCGTCGAGACGCTCGTGAGCTACCGGCTGGGGAATTAAGTCGTCCGTCTACTGCATCTTCTTCTGACGTCGTTTGTGGCGTCAATTTTACTTTTCACATTTCTTTTTTCCTTACTTGCCACGAGTTATTTCGACTGTAATACTTTGGGAGCTACATGGGGTGTGGGGAGGGGAACGGGACCTTGTAAGGAATGGGTCGACTCTTGAGGCGTTTGAGGCGTACGTTAGGTTTTGCAGGCGAGCTAAATCTGCCAAAGCTCGAAGCCTGTGTGGCCAAGGGAATGAGGAAATGAACAAGATGTTGTACTTGACATATATGTATTATCAGTAGGGGCCCAACGCTGTACAGATACGTGCGTGAAATACGAGCCTCCTAATGGCAAGGTCTAAGTCGCCTTAGCGTGCCGATGTGATTCTACTTAAGCATTCTCTAAGTTGACTAGCTGTGGAGATGCCCCCGTGTATTCTTGTTGATCAGAACCCGCCCCTTAACCGATATAACTCCATTTTGCTTTCTATCGATCGTAATGCGTACCTCAGGTAGCTTCATAATGTATTCATGCGACAGGGGGCTGGGTAATGAGCCTCCTTAAACTCTGTTAAAAAAGTAGACGTAGGCTGTCTTCTTCATCTCCTCGACATCCCCAGCTTCCACAACCTTCTCATCGTTGAAGAGCACCCATTTTGGTTTGTCCGAGGGGTCGAGCTGCTTCCGAATGAAGGCCACATAATGACTCGTAAAGTTAGCACCCTCTCTGCCTCTATAGTTGATTAGTTGCACTTACCCTGTGTGAATGCTAGTTCCTTTATGGCAAACAATGCTTTGGAGCTGAAACTTGGCGGGTAGGTCTGCTGATCCAGCTGGGGCTGTCTCTTTTGTCTCCGTTACTGTACTGCTCTCCTCGCCAAAGTCACCCTGGTCATCTGGATGACTGAACAGCCATTCAACTGCTCGCTCTACATCACCATTGGTCTCCTTCAGGGCCTTGCGTGCCTGGGGTGAGCTGAATCCCATAGCCCCGAGCATCTCAATCTTCTCCGGATCAGCGGCATCACCACCGCCAGCGCCAGTGGATGAGAGTACTAATGGGTTATCGATGCCTTCATCTTCCATGTGAGAAAACAACCACTCCATGGCTACATTTGCGTCCGAATTGCCTGTCGCATGGAGGGCCTTTTCACAGCGGTTACAAGGGAATCCCATGGCCATTAGTTGGTCAAGTGCGCCTTCATTCGGAGCGAATGCCGGGACAGCAGACTTGTCTTCTTCTGGGAGCAGCTCTTCGGATTCCTGATGACCCGGTGAAAGGTAGTCGTCAAGTGAAAACGGGCCATCCCCTACAATGACAGGAACATCGACTTTGCGCGGTACCCAATTTTCCACAGTCATCTTCCGGGCGTTGACAACCAGCGTGGTCGGGAATGTCTTGAATAAAATGCGTTTCATAAATCCCACTTTACTATCACATGCCGGACAAGTTAGGTCCACGGCCTCTTGGGCCGTGAAACGGTTAAGGCACTGTTCTAATGTCACCGGCTGATAGGCATCGCCCTGGCCCTCCTCGGATTGTGGTAGCTTTTCAAGGGGGACATCGATGAAGATGCTATCTTGCTCGGTCGATGAGTAACGGACCTTTTTGCAATTAATGCATTGCAATCGTTGCTCCGTTACAAAGCGGAAAGGCTGCGTAGGGTCTACTAAGGGAGATGGGTGCTGTGATCGCGTAATTAGCTTGATGAGGTGCTGAAGCAGCTCGAATGAATCTTGCTGTCGCATTGTCGAGAACTCATCGTGCCCACGGCCAATTAGATGTTTCAACATGCTAGGTGCAAGGCCCTTCTGATGTGGAATCTCAGGAGAGTGCTCTGAGGCTACGACATTGCTATCGGGCTTAGAATAGCGACCAGAGAGCAGTCCATCCGCCATTTTCCGTAGCTGTGTCTCTAGATCCTGTGCTGGGTCAGGAACAATTGGCAGATCAGCTCCAGGCATGTTGTAACGGGCCTGGAAGGCAGGCAAGTCAAACAGACATTGCAAAATGCTGGCAAGGTAGCAACTATTCCCCAGGTTCTTCAGCCCAGTCAGGCCCGGTCCGAACAATGGCCGTAACTCCTTTCCATCATCTGTTGTCATGGAAAACTCCCATCGTAAGTTCTGCTCGATCTGCATCTCTGTCAGACTCTTCTCGGTCTTGACCTGTTCAGCTAGGATGATTCCCCAGTGGGCTAAATGCGACGCAAGATCATTGTCTAGACGCTCTTCGTCGCATTGGTAGCAGTACACGTCAGCGGATCCCTCGGGCGTAATGGAACCAAGCTTAACAGCGACGGCATGGTGTGATCCGGTAGCATGTGCCAGTCCATGCGAATTGCCTCCAACGCCGCCGAACTGGGCCCTTCCACAGCCTAGATTGCCGCAAATCAAACACAGCCAGAGATTCTCTTTAAGGTCGCACTGCGAACAATGTCCTAGATTCCCACTTTCGATCTTCCGACTCGTCTCCTGCTGCAGCATAAGGATATGCTCGCAAGTGGACATCTCCTGCTCCCATGCCTTGACCTCCTCCTGACGTGAAAAAGTGTTGGCCTTGAGGACACTATCGACGATAGGCGCAAGCTTAGCGTGGGACTTGTCCAGCTCCCTCGTGCACTCGTAGCATTTGACGGTTGTGACGATGTCGTATCGATCAGTCTCGGTCTCGGCGGCGATGGCTAGTTTTGTCATTTTGGCGGGAGGCTCATCCTTGACCACTCGTTTCCGGGTTCGACGAATATTCAGCACGAGGGGATGGCTTTTGATGGCATAGTGAAGTTGGGAATGCGTCCGCTCGCCAACACACCCACCATTAAAGCACTGGAGGCAGACATCGAGGCCCTCCGGTTCGTCCTAAGATCAGTCAGAAAGACGGACCAGACAGGCGACGAGAGAAGACGTACGATAGAGTCGAAGCACTGCGTGCAATCCTCGCGGTAGACAGACTGGGCCGGTGTGGGTGGGCTCAGAGCTTGCGCAGAGAGTTAATAAGGCCGCTGTATACGAGGCTTTCCCGGGGCGCGCGTGTTCAAGCACTTCACTTACAGATAGATTCAACGTGAGGGCATGCCATGGTGACAACCGCTGCCGGATAGGATAGCAGTGAACGGGTGTGACGGGAGGGCGCGTGGGCGAGAAACAGTCGCTTGTTGCCTCAAAGTCCCGGTTTCGTGGTCCTTCGTCTCGGTTGGGGATGGGTTGGCGATGGCTAAGTACCTAGGCAGACACCTTGAGTCAACTGAGGTATCGATAATTGGCAACGAGGGTCGTTCTCCCTGGTCGAGCTCGAGGTTACCGGAGGGATGGATAGAAGTAGTTACCTTCGGTACGTAGTAGTGAAGTACCTGCTCCCCGCGTCAGGTATTACTGTGAAGGTACTGCAGGACGTACAAGTAGTACAAACAGAGCCTGGGCAGGTACAAACACATGAAGGCGGGGCGGAAGCTGCTTCACAGCTGTACTTACCTAATCCATTGCCCCTCCTCCAGCATTGTCAGGACCTTACCTACTATAGTACCTTACACCTTAACTTGACAAGGTGGGGTCGTGACGTGAACCAGTGGTTTTACAGGGAGTTGATAGGTACTTGTTGTCGCTGCAGCCCGTAAAACGTAGCTGAAGCTGAAGTTGTCACATCCACCTCATTTCTACAAGGGTGTTCAAGAGGTAGCAGTTTACTTTTGCAGTATCAGTCACTAATTCCAGCGCTTTCCAGCTATTCAGTCCATTGTTATCTCGCACAGGCGTTTATTGGAATAGGAGGGTTAGTGCCAGCAACCACTACCAAATGGACGGGTACCAAAACCTCGGAGAGCCGCTCGGGGTTTTCTCGGGTCCGAGGAATGCCTTCCGGTTTGGATCGGATCTGATAAGACAAGCATACCCCACAAACCAAAGCGTGCTAAGCACCGTGCGCATATAGCTAATTACTAGACCACGTCCAGTGGCAAGTACCTACCTACAAGACAGATAGGTACTGGTATTCAGTGCTCAGCCCCCCCAGAGCAGCAAGCGATTAACGATAGAATACAGTGCGGAAGATCATCTCCGAGATAATGAAATCATAGGCTTGTCGGGTTCTCTGATTCGCCACAAGGGACTACGCTCATCACTGGGGACCGAGATCGCCGGCCAACGAAACCTACAAAGCCCGTTAGACTACCTCTGGTGCATTTTATTCGTAATCCCTTCCCCCGACCTAGAAATTAACCATCGCCTTGTCCATCACGCTCCTAGACATCATCAATATCCTACCCACCACCTCACTACTATTGCGCACCTTGAGTACAAACCTCTATACGCACTTTTTTTGCCTCTACGAGCGATATTCCGAAAGCTGTTAGACCGAGCGATATCATTCGGCTCACACGTCGAATCCGATTCGCCACCACCGCTACCAGCTGAAAGATCCAGCGACCAGATCAACTCAACTCACATACTATCACAATGCTATCCCGAACACTTGCGAACACTGCGCGCCGGGCAGTGGCGACAGCAGCTCCTCGCGTCGCCATGCGCCAGACCCTCAGCCCGGTCGCCAACATCACACGCAGATCCTACCACGAGAAAGTCCTGGATCACTACAACAAGCCGCGCAATGTCGGCTCGATGCAGAAAAACGACGTCGATGTCGGCACAGGGTTAGTCGGTGCGCCCGCCTGCGGCGATGTCATGAAGCTTCAGATTCGCGTCGACCCCAACGACAACCGCATCTCCGATGTCAAGTTCAAGACTTTTGGCTGCGGCAGCGCCATCGCGAGCTCGAGCTACCTGACCGAGTTGGTCCGTGGCATGACCCTAGAAGAGGCCGGCAAGGTTAAGAACACCGAGATTGCCAAGGAGTTGTGTCTACCCCCTGTGAAACGTGAGTTCCCCTGTGAGATCGACTTCGTAGATGCATGTATCACTTACTAATATGTGTCGCAGTGCACTGCTCTATGTTGGCCGAGGACGCCATCAAGTCGGCCATCTCTAACTATTACACCAAGAACCCTCACGCACGCCCAACAAATTTGGCGGGCACTGAGGCAAAACTACCCGGCGTTGCCGAGGCTGCCGCGGCTATCGCGTGAACGTCTACAAGCTAATTAATTCGTTCGTTCGATGTCTTTCGTGTTTGATACGTCTGCCCATACGGGTATCATTAGCAGTTGACGGGATATTGATAAGGGATTGAGGATCGGGGAGACTAGCTTTTTTCCCATGTTGCCTGTTACACTATCTTCCCACGAATACCTATTCCCCTGTGACTTCGGCGTTGGAGCATAAGGAGTATCCCATGATAAGGATTGCAAGAAACGATGCCGTCTTGATCAGTATCAGTCAGGAGGCGTATAAAAGCATCGTTCTCCCCAAATTGTATTACTATACCAATGGAACGTATTTGAAATCCTCCTGCGTCATTATATCCTATGCGTGCTGTTCTCTAACCTGCAACCTTGAAACCCTTTCCATTCCTTGATTTTTGACCATCGCCACAACGCGTTAAACGACGCATTGCATAGTTAATAGATAGGTATAACCTTAGTTGCCCCTTGAATTGGTAGGCAGTATCTATTTGCTACCTGGTAGGTAGGCAGAGTTGACAAATCACAAATGTCACTAGCTGTACGAAGTACTTACTCCGCGATTGTCTGAGATTACATAATACGCACCCTGTTCCTTATCCTTATCTTATCTCAATTGGTCCCATCGTAATTTTTCCCGTCTCTATTTTCTGTCAGTCTGGTTACAATCCTGTCTTATCGCGGGGTGTCTGTAAACTCAATTGTGCAATCATTTACCCAGAGCCGGTTGCTCCGCTGTAGATATGTCAAAACACCTCCTCGAAGATGCCGACGTAGAGGCGACCCTGCCCAGGAAGAAGTCCAAGAAGGACAAGAAGGAGAAGAAAGATCGCAAGGCGAAAGTGCAAGAAGAAGACTCGACTGCCTCGACCCAAACCCCAAGCCAAGACGAAGATGTCACGGCTACACCAGATGAGGAGGAGGATGTGACTGTGAAGAAGAGCAAGAAGGAGAAGAAAGAGAAAAAGGAGAAAAAGGAGAAGCGGAAGCGCAGCGAAGAAGCCGACGCCGAGAGCGCAGAAACGACCGAAGAGAAGAAGAGTAAGAAGGAGCGTAAAGAGAAGAAAGACAAGAAAGACAAGAAGAAGCGCGCAGACCCAGAGCCGGACGCAAGCATAGAAACAAACGGTGTAGGCAACGGACATGGCGAGAACACAACCACGAATGGCATGAATGGCACCACAGCTTCTGCGCCAGTGTCACAGTCTGAGGTTGCGACCTTCTTGAGCACCCACCAGATCACAGTCGTGGACCCTCTCTCCGACAAGGTCCTTGAGCCCTTCATGCAGTTCTCACAGTTACCGCCTTCTGCCCTGACTGCAAAGAATCCCTTCGCCGCCTTCAAGGCACCAACGCCCATCCAAGCCGCGTCGTGGCCATTTGGGCTGAAGGGCCGAGATATCGTAGGAGTCGCAGAGACAGGCTCGGGCAAAACAATTGCATTTGGCCTCCCCCTCGTCAACTCCGTGCTCGACATGCCCAAGATCAAGGGCGGCGGCAGGATACGTGCCGTCGTGGTATCGCCCACACGAGAACTCGCTATGCAAACCAATGACGAGCTCTCTAAACTCGGCGATCACGTCGGGCTAAAGACGGTTTGTGTGTACGGCGGCGCATCCAAGGACGACCAGAGACACCTGCTCCGAAAAGCCGATATTATCGTCGCCACCCCTGGGCGACTTAAGGATTTCTTAGAGGAGGGTGCTATCATGTTGGACAACGCTAAATTTGTGGTGCTTGATGAAGCGGACCGCATGCTGGACAAAGGTTTTGAAGAAGACATCAAGAGGATTATCGGATGTACACCCGCTAAGAAGGAACGCCAGACACTTATGTTCACGGCGACGTGGCCACAGAGTGTGCAAGCCCTTGCTTTGTCCTTTATGGTCTCTCCGGTACGAATCCAGATTGGCGGTAACGAAAGCGGTGACCTACAAGCGAACACAAGGATTGAACAGCGCGTCGAGGTCATAGACCAGCGGGCTAAGGAGGGGCGACTCCTCCAGCTCCTCAAGGCGCATCCCAAGAATGAGAGAGTCTTGGTATTCTGCCTGTACAAGAAAGAGGCAACGCGTGTCGAGAACTTTTTGCAGCAGCGCGGTATCAAGGTAGTCGGTATCCATGGCGACTTGAGACAGGAGCAGCGGACGCGTAGTCTTGAGGCATTCAAGTCGGGTCAGACACCCGTGCTAGTGGCCACAGACGTCGCTGCTCGTGGTCTGGATATTCCTGAGGTGAAGCTGGTGATCAATGTTACAGTAGGCTCAACCCACCCTATTCACCCTGCCTCAGCTCGGTCAGCTAACATTATATCCTACCTAGTTCCCACTTACTATTGAAGACTATGTGCATCGCATTGGTCGTACGGGACGAGCAGGCAAGACGGGTCAAGCCTATACCATGTTCACAGAGCATGACAAGGCACACTCCGGAGAGTAAGTTGAAGCTTATATGAAGCCTACAGTCACATACCAGACTACTAACCCCCTTGCCTAGATTAATCAACATCCTCAAAGCGGCAGGTCAACCTATACCAGACGACCTACTCAAATTCGGCTCTACGGTCAAGAAGAAGGCCCACGGCACTTATGGTGCCTTCTTCAAGGACGTTGACATGTCGCAAAAGGGCACTAAGATCACATTTGATGACTAGATTCAGCCATTAGCGAGGGAGTTACATGGATATGGAGGAGCGCAACTGCATGTTGCTCATTATATTGACACTAGACAGATCACAGTACAAGGGTTCACGATGTGTGACGACGGCCCCTTATAGAGCGGTAGCAGTCTAGGAGATAGCGGCGCTCAGCGTAGACACTAATAAGCGATTAGCATTAGACTTCGCAATAAGATAGACTTAGAATCAAATCTAACAGAGGCACAAACTTACATGATACCCACGTAAGGAACGGAGAGGGCTCCCACCGTCACTAGATCTTTGAAGACATGTGACGAGACGTTGCCCACCGAGATACCAGCCCGCGACAACGCGCCCCAGAGCATAGCAGTGCCCAACACGTAGAGGGCTGTCCCGTCGGGTACAAGTCCGCCCCATCCAAACTCGACACCACTCCGCCGGAAATAGCGCGAGATGAAACCGCCGCTCCAGACGATCCGGCACAGCATGTTGATCGCGTTGGCGTACACCAGGCCGGCGGCGCCCAGGCCGAGCAGGCGCAGTGAGACGAAGCCGGCGGCGGCGAAGGCCAGGCTGAAGGCGCCCATCCACAGGCTCTGGCGGTGGACGTCGGACTCGGACGCGACGGACGCGACGAAGGCCTCGGCGACGCCGTTCACCGCGAGCAGCGGGACGTACAGGCAGTACCGCGCGAGCACGCTGCCGGCGCCGCTGCCCGACCACCGCGGGCCCGCGACGACCTGCACGAGGAGAGGCGCCGCGTAGGGGCCGACGCCGACGACGACCACGCTCAGGAGGAGGTAGAAGCGGAGGAGCGTCCGGAGGTCTGCGCGCGCCCTGCGGACCCGCGCCTCGGCGGTCGCGCTCGCGTCTTCTCCTCCGGCCGGCGCGGGGGCCGGCGCGGACGAGAGCAGCTTGCTGAAGTAGTTGCGGCTGCTCTCCTCGATGGGCTGGAACACGAGGCGGGCGAGCAGGCTGCCGTAGTTGTTAGCGAGCGCGTAGACGCCCTGGGATCGCGGGTCCGAGAGGATCGACACGAGGAAGGTGTCGCCCTGCGTCAGGACGTGCTTGACGAGCGACTGGGACATCATGCTAGAGGCCAGCTGGAGGGTGGGCGCGAAGAAGTAGCCGAGCGCGTAGGCCCCGTCCGCCGGGGGCGGTGGCGTGTCCGTTTTGCCGCCCGGGGTCGGATCGCGGCGGTCCACTCGCCGCGGGAGGAGAGAGAAGCCCTCCGACCGCGCCAGCCGCGACCCGTACCACGCGTAGACGGCCAGCAGCCCGAGCCCGTAGGCGAGCTGGCCCAGCGCGAAGGGCAGCACGCCCAGGTCGAGGCTCTGCCGCCAGCCCCAGTTCGCCGCGCCGAAGGTGACGAGGCAGCGCAGGAAGGTGGCGGCAGACTCGGCGGCCGCGCGGGGCCCGAAGCGCAGCCGGTGCTGGAGTACGACGAACGCCGGCTCGGACAGCAGCTCGACCAGGGCGGCGGCGCCGTATATGCGGAGGGCCGCGTTCAGGTAGGCCGTCGACGCCGTGGCGGCATCGACGTATCGCAGGTAGGCCCAGCCGAGGCCCAGGGACGAGACGAGGCCCAGGCCGAACGACAGGTGGGCGATATTCACGACGGACTGGCTGTCCGTGACGCTTGCGGCTCGGCTCCCCTGCCGCGCCCCCCGATTCCCGGGTCGGCTACCATCCCCATCGTTGGTCCCCTGGCGCTGGACGGCGACGCGCAGGCTCTCCCGCGCAAAGAACAGCACGGACAGGTAGTAGACCTCGAGCTGTGCGGAGACCCCCAGCAGCTGGGCCGTCAGGAAGCGCAGCAGCAGCTGGTTGGCGACGAAGGTGATGGCACGGGAGGCGATCTGCAGGACGATGAGCAACGATGCACCTCGCACTGCCGAGCCAGTCTGCCCTGGTATCTCTGCTTTCCCCGTTGGTGCGGAGGAGGATATGGCCTCGCCGCCAGGAGCATCCCCGGCCATTTTACGGGATGTTGATAAAACGTGTCGTGGCTTCAACTGATGGATTATGAATTTAGGTAAAGTGAGAGGATCCCTACAAGTAGTACCTAGCACTCGCCAGACTCAGCCGCACAGCCCTACAAGTGTGCCGTCTTTAGTGGGATGTCTCACTATAGGCGGGTCCACACAGCGTAGAATGGCCATCTGTAAGATCATTTATAGCACCGAGGATGTCTCACCGTCAAGTCACAACTCAACTTAAAGAAGAGCAAGTCGGCTCCAAAAAGTCAATATACATTCTCATCTACTGTTCACAACACCAGTTCAGTCTACGGCAGCTAAATCCGCTCTGCCTATTATATGTGCATATACATGAGAAGTCTTCGTCCATCTTCATTTGCCAAAAAAAAAAAAAAAAAAAAAAAATGCATCATTATCAATAGAATCGTCTCTTCTTACACTTCACGGGACCGGTGGAGTTCCCGGGATTCGCGGGAGACAGCGGCGGCTGAGCACAGTTGCCCGCTATATCGCAGGCGATCTTCTCCGCCAGCGCGTACACGGTGGACTGGGGGTGTCCCGGCGGCAGGAAGGGGAAGGCCGAGGCGTCGACCACCCGCAGGTTCCCGACGCCGTACACGCGCGCCCGCGGGTCGACGACGGCCAGCGGGTCGTCCTCCCGCCCCATCTTGTTGGTGCACGACGCGTGGTAGATGGCGTTGTAGCTGCGCCGGATCGACGCCAGGATCTCCTCGTCGGTGGCCACGTCCGGGCCCGGGTAGATCTCGCCGCCGATGGCCAGCCGCTGCATGACGTCCGTCGCCCAGAACTCGCGCCCGCGCTTGAACGCCGCCACGGCCACGGCCGCGTCGGCCGGGTGCGTCAGCGAGTTGGGGTCGATGACGGGCTGCACCGCCGTGTCGGCCGATGAGATGGACACGCGGCCGCGCGAGAGCGGCGTCACCACGGCGCAGACCAGCGTCGCGTAGTTGTAGCCGTCGGCCGGGTCGGCGAACCGCGAGTCGAAGTCCTCGCCCAGCCACGACCCCAGCGAGATGTACTCCGCCTCGGGCCAGTCCTCCGGGAGCTCGGCGAGCGCCGAGAGGGTCTCGTTGGACCACCCTTCGCGGAGGCGGTCGGGGATCTTCTCCCAGCCAATCACGTCGGCCGTCGGGTTGGTGTAGATGCCCGTCGCGTTCGCCTGGAAGAGCGCCTTCTGCTCCGCGGCGAACGAGGGGTCGATGAGTGACGAGAAGCTGATGGCGTTGATCCGGTACGTGATTCCGTAGTAAATGTGATCCTGCATATTCTGTCCTACGCCAGGACGGTCCGCCACGACGGGAATATCCAGCTTTTGTAGGGTCTCGGAAGGCCCAACGCCCGAGGCCATCAGCAACTGCGGCGAGCCAAATACGCCGGCAGACAAAATCACTTCCTTGTTAGCCTTCAGCCTGTAGTGTAGCAAGTTAGGTTCGGTTATCACAGTGTAATATGGTTGTTCGTTTGCGTGACTCACTCGTATTGGGCACCCATGGTGTTAACCACCACGCCGGTGGCCTTCTTTTCTGCATCAAAGAGAATCTTCTTGGCCAGGGTCAGGTGATATAGATAGAGGTCAGTGTTCCCCAGATTCGGCTGCAGAAACGCCGTTGAGGATGAGCTCCGCAACATCGTCTCCCCATCGATTGTGAATGTAGCGTACGCCTGGCCAATTAGGTTGCCGCTGTTGAACCCAGGAATGACGGGCATTCCGATGGCTTTCAGACCTTCCACGACCCATGTAGCGATTGCCTGAGGCCAGTTCGGGTAGGCCGCAGATATCGGGCCGCCCTGGCCCACGACCCTCTCCTCGTAGACGGGTGTTGAGTTGGCAGGTCTCGCGTCCACTGCGGTGCTCGGTCAGTGATCGCTACCTTGAGCATACTCCGAGAGTGGTTCGGGTACGCCGAGATATGACATTAACCCAGGGTTTGCTCACTGTTGGGCGGCACGAAATGTACGCTCTTCTGAAACCAAGGGAGGAATTTCGACCAGGTGCTATAAGGGGCACGGTTAGGTATTATCGGCGATGACAGAGATTCAACCCGTTCTTAGGGTTTTCGAGTGAGTGCGTACTAGCTGTCGTCGCCGACTTCGTCCGCCCAGTTTTGGTATGAGCCTTCTGTTCCACGTTGATACACCATGAAATTCCTAGCTGAGCTTCCTCCAAACGTCTTTCCGGCCGCATAGTGGAGCGTCAAGTTGTTGGCACCCTTTCTAGCTGGTTAATGCTTGAGCGTCCTGGGGAATATCTGACAATAATCACTAACAGGTTGCGGCGTTGTTATGTACTAAGACAGTGGGAGTCAGTTATACCAAGTTTGTAGGGCGTTATTTGGTTTCAACAGGGACATTGGAAATCCCAAGTCGTCAAACTACCAAATAGGTCCGAAAGTTACTCACGCCCCAGTCAATCAATGGCTGCCAATCATTCACACCCTTTCCGGTGAAGGCACCGTCGCCGCCAGGAAGCATACTACTGTTGCTATTGCTCAGCTCGTAGAACGTCCCGGCTTCGACCACAGCAACAGTGCCGGCATGTTGCTCGATGAGTCGTGCCGCTACGGTGAGGCCGGCCGTACCACCTCCCACGATGATGTAGTCGTACGTAGCATTGTCGCCAGGTACACCAAAGGACGACCCCAGCAGCCGGAGGGGATCCCCAAGCGCCGATGCTGAGCCGGCCAGCAGGGCTGTCGCCCAAGTCACAGGCTTCAGCATGGAGACCTGTGCTTTACGGAGGGAGTGGGAAAGGACGCTTTGTAGATTTGAAAAGAGTGACAACAAGACGACCCTTGAGTAAGAGGACTATCCATCCTAGCTGGGCAAACTAGACGCTTTATAGCTCCCACTTATCTGGATCACGTTACGGACGAATCCTCTGTTGCTCGTTGCTCATGCCAATGAAAACCCCTGCCCGAGTTTCAGTCATCCCGTGTGAGATGTACCCGTGATGCGGAGATAAGACAACATAATCGCGACTACATCCCCATGGGCGTTACCCTGTTCGGGTAGTATGTGGCTTCCAGTCTGTATGTAGATGCATACCCTAGACACACTATTTTCTTAGCCCAATACGATGCACACCACGCCGAGACCAAAGAAGAGCAATGTGTATATGAGCCTGAGTTAAAGTACTCCAGACACCTAACTAAGTATGTACAACATAGGAGTCAGATATCCCGCATACAAGCAGTGGCATTTATACCCTCAGTATATCAAAAGGGGAAGTCGAGCACACTAGTGGAGATCGAAATGTTCAGGAGTTGCGTGCTCCCCTGCCGACGATGCCACACAACCACGTGGGAGCTGCATCCTTGCGGCGCAGCGCCTGCACTAGATTAGAGATTTCCCGCCTCGCCTGGTCTGATGGCGGGGATTTGAAACGCGAGAACAACAGTAATACCTGAGTTAGGTGAGTTATAAAGTAGATATAGGAGAGATAGCCAGGCCTATAGACTGCTACGTGTGTCTCCTGCATTCACCTTCGCGAGACTCAAGTTCAGGGAAATGTTCCCTCGCCTCCGGGACCGAGAGTCTCCGATGCATGATTGAGCCGGTTGACAGGTTTTTATTGTCAGCATGGAGCAGGTATGTAGTCATCATAACATGGCAGGATAACGGGGAACAGATAGACAAATACCTGTTCACCATTCGATTCGCTTGTATTTCCCTAGGCCGGACATTGTAAATCGGTATAGGGCCTACGTACACACACCTTTGTTAGAACGATTAGATCAAGGTTAGTGTACCTTAATCGCGCGAAGGAACGCTCTAATGTAGGGGTACTGCATCAGCTACCAACACATCTCTTGGTGTTTAGTACAGCTGAGGCATTCATCATCCCAGCTATTTGACAAAGACTCGCTACATACAGCAACGCTTCATCAGCTCAGCAGCAGTAGCGGCTTGGCAGTTCTGCGCTGAATCAATTCCGTACAGCTGGTAGGGAGTATACATATTTTGCTCCAACATGTACATGTCGTTGAGTACTGAATGAGATGAATTTATGTAATACACCACAACTCAACTTTCAACGGTCGGGAATAACCTATCAATTAAGCTTAAATCACAGGAGATTAGGCGAGAGGGATACAGGTACGCAGATCATCACACGTGGACGGGACGGATAGCACCTGTACTCCGTAGAATATCTAGACTAGCTAACCGACCAACCTCTTTTTCTTCTCCGCGAAATCGTACTACCCGGTCCCGATCAGTTTTGTGAGAACTCGTGTGTTGTGACTGGTTGTGGTCTGCTCAGCAAAGTCCGATGGTCACCCATCTGACTAGCCTGTCCTGTCCACCGCGCTGGGAGGGACGTGCTTATAAAGCGATTAAGACATAGCAGTTCCATAGTCTTGTCTCTTAGACTCTTGATTGTGTAAATAAGCACTGACGAACGAGCATTGAATACAGGATTCCCCGCTTCATAAATCTAAAACCTCCACAATCGAGCATGATTCGTGTTTTCCCCGCCCCAAAAACTGAGCGCCCCCAAGATCATCTAAATTAAGGTATCACATGAGTGTGGACACAGAAAGAATTATTCTAGAAGCCCAAACACGTGCAGACTAAGTCGTTACAGTATAGTGTGCACGCTACCGTTGACAGCAGCCACTCTCTCTCTCTCTGAGCCTAGATTCTGGCATTGCCACTTACTACGAATAGTGGTCTGTTCTCTTCACTTGCGCACTTTATCTCCGTTGCCGGAGCGACATTTCCTTGCCACCCCGTTGTCCCCTATTGTGTGCCGGGACACACAGCAGCACAACCTCGGCCTACGTCAGTTTCCGCTGGGCGCATTAAATTTCTAGATCCACCGAGGTCATAAACACACCACCAACTGAAGTGTGCCACTCGCTGTTATTTTCAATTGGTGATGCCCCATAACAATGAGAGAAAGCGAAACAATCGTTAGCTCACTAATACCCCGAAAGAGAATAATCCGAAACGGGCATAATCTCAGTGCATGGGGCGAGGAGGAGCCCGGACATTAACTGAACATTCGCGGCACGAGGCATACGTAAAGCAGCGGATATCAGTTCATCCTATACTACGGTGTGTGTAGATGCGGCTTCTGCGTACAAGGTCTATCCACGCGTTATGGCAGGGATCTCCCGGCCAACTGAAGATCGTTGCCCCGAGGGCAGCATAGAGAGCATTTCATATGGGATGACTATCTAACTAGTAAGTAAGCCAGACGGATTCGAACTTAGTTTTTGCCCCTTCACACGCCCTACTATGCCGCGGCCACGTGATAGTTCAAGAGGGAGCCGACATCTCGTGTGACCTCACGGTAGGTCTCAAGTTTCTTCGGCTACGAACCCGGCTTGAGAACCCGGAGTAGCTGCTTGAGTGCGCGCCGCGCCGGTGCAATTGAGATTGCGTGTGTGCGTCATCGCCAAGTAAACTAGAATACAGCGTGTACCAGCTAGAATGAAAGCAGCAAAGGTCCCTGTAGTAGACATAACCGAGGAAGAAAATTTGGGTAGTCTTCACATGACCGTACAAGTACTCCGTACCGCTTATCTTACGCGTCTTGCGTTTTTTTCTTCTTTTAATCTTCAGGTCCGTTACGGATGTTGGTTTCGTAAAGCCCGACTCGGCTGTACTTCGCACTCACTAAACCTTAGTTTCCGTAGACTAACTATAGCTTACATTGCTATGCTGCTTATTACTGTGCACGATTCTGTAACGGGTAACTGACCCTCGCGGCATTGCTCCCAACCTTGGCAGATGCTGCCGAGTAAGACCCATCGATAATGTGGCAGGTTTTCTGTTGAGGGCCAGCAATGATGATCGTTCGCCTGACAATGATTAGGTTGTTTGATGGTCCGACCGAGTATTTGGAATTTTATACAAGTAGTAATAGTATAAATTCGTAATGAGTAGAGGCAATCAGGAAAGCTTTGGACTGTGACCTCGTAATACGTACGTACGTACGTACAGTTTAATACTTCGTCCATTGCATACAGTACGCAGGTATGCTTGATTGCGAGGGGATCCTAGTGGTTTTCCATTTATTTCTATTCCCACTTGGTTGATATAGTTTGCCTTCGGTCACCTAGTCGCCTCTGACAGCGCCCACATCACGATACAGTCCTTTCCCGTTTCTTAACGATCCATGCTAATCAACAGGGATCTAGTCATATGTAGCAACCAGCGTCCGAAATAATATCCACAATACCGCCGTAGGTTGTGTGCACAGCATGGCAACGCAATACAGTAGACGTGCATGTAGCCATGCAGATACGTACGTGGAAGCTTCATCGTGTTCGAGCATCAACCTTGACGATGATCGATTCCGTCGTGACGCCAAATCTAGGTTTCTAACTAGTACATAACACAATAATAAGCACTCTGCATAGGAAACGAGTCA
Source organism: Xylaria palmicola (assembly GCA_022385595.1). Taxonomy (NCBI): domain Eukaryota; kingdom Fungi; phylum Ascomycota; class Sordariomycetes; order Xylariales; family Xylariaceae; genus Xylaria; species Xylaria palmicola. The sequence goes on from MU281430.1 coordinate 66,023, forward strand.
CAGTAACGCAACCCAGTAATCCTACTCGGAAGCATCTCTTGGGAGCAGTACTACTCTATCTACTATTTATCTAGTACCTACACTGGACTGATAACAGGCTCTCGCCGACAAGGTAAGTATCTAGACGGCGGGCCCGGCACCTATCCTCATCCAGAGCTTCAATGGGGCGTTTCGCCGCTGGCGGCCTGGACAAGCCCCTTGGCATCACCAAAGTGCCGAGTCATGATGCGGCTCAACCTCAGGAGCCAGACTGCGTACGGACATGCTCGGTGCTATTCCGGTCAGTCGCCGCGTCGGTGAAAAATTCTTGGCTTCAATTGGTCGCGGCCAGCAGCGCTGCCGGGTCCGGCGGTGGCCAGTCTCCATCATCACCACCTTGTCATCAGTCGAGTGAGATTCCACCGCCTGCTCCAATCTCCAGATCCCAAGCGGACCTGCTCCAGCCCCCCACACCAATCGGACCGGTTTGGCAGTGAGAATCCTGCTACCATGTTTTCGTTCAGCGTGTGCCCGCTGCCGTATGCCTCTCCTTGATACGGTTTCCGATACGGTTTTCTGAGTAGCCGTACCAAAGTAGAGCTGGCTTAGTAGCCCCTAGAGGCCCGCCCAGACGCCCATCCATCCCCAGCATTCCCCGTCATGCGCATCTCGCCGCACATCGATCTGGAGACCGCCCCGTTTCCTCGACCCCGTGGGTTGACCGCAAGAGCCCATCCGTCTGCCCCGTATTGCGAAGTGCGCTCCGCTCTCCCCAAACCCACCGCCTTCATTGGCCCAAATCACGTTGGGGGGGCCAAGCCTCGGTCTGGCCCAACGATGATAGTCATTCTTGCCCGGGCAAACGGACACGCCGTAGGTACCAGCCAGGCAAACGACGTGAATACGTGATTTTGGGAGAGCCGGGTCTGTCATGTGGTAGGAAAACGTGGTCCGGCCGGGGTAAGCCCCGGAAATGAGAAACTTACGTGGTTGATAACCTATAATGCCTGGCATATAAAAGAAGGTTCCCCGGACTTCTCCATGGGGGTATTTTTCTGGAGGGCGTGCTGTTTCTTCCCGTCTTCTGCATCTCGTGACTGGGAGATAGTCTTCAACGTCGAAGATCACTCAGCGATATCGACACGCCATCACGACATCGGACAGTTCCCAATATAATCCAACACCTTCACCATGGGCGCCCTCGCTCTCTCGAAGCCCGATCACGAGGCTGGCAAGACATGGCCAGCCATCGCCATCGGGCTCTTCGTTGCCTTTGGCGGTGTTCTCTTCGGGTGAGGAAGCTAACCTCATCTATTGGGTGTCACTACCCGCTACCGACCATGCTAACATGATATGCCAGTTATGATACCGGTACTATCAGCGGTATCCTTACCATGCCCTACTGGCAACGGCTTTTCTCTACAGGCTACATCAACAGCTCTGGAGATCCGGACGTTACCCCTTCGCAGTCGTCTGCCATCGTCTCCATCCTGTCCGCCGGAACATTCTTCGGCGCTCTCGCCTCGCCTCTTCTTGCCGACTTTATCGGACGCCGGCTCGGATTAATTGTCTCGTGCTTCGTGTTCAACCTCGGTGTTGCCCTGCAGACAGCAGCAACTGCCATACCTCTGTTCCTTGCTGGTAGATTCTTCGCCGGCTTCGGTGTTGGCCTTGTCTCTGCTATTGGTAAGTTTGGTTCTATACAATCACATCATGTTTTGTAGAGCATTGCTAAGACAACTACCCAGTTCCCCTATACCAAAGTGAGACGGCTCCGAAATGGATCCGAGGTGGTATTGTCGGCGCATACCAGTTTGCCATCACCATTGGTCTGCTTCTGGCAAACATCGTAAACAACTCCACGCAGCACCGCAACGACTCGGGTAGCTACCGCATCCCCATCGCCGTCCAATTCGCGTGGGCTATCATCCTCATCGTGGGCATGGCGCTGCTTCCCGAGACCCCGCGCTACCTGATCAAGAAGGGAGACGACAAGAAGGCGGCCCGCGCCCTCGGACGCCTACGACGACTCCCGGCCGAGGACCCCGCCGTCCTCGCCGAGCTGGCCGAGATCCGCGCCAACCACGAACACGAGCTCAGCATCGGCCAGGCGAGCTACCTCGACTGCTTCCGCGGGCCCATGCTCAAGCGCCAGCTCACCGGCATGGCCGTCCAGGCCCTGCAGCAGCTGACCGGCATCAACTTCATCTTCTACTACGGCACGCAGTACTTCAAGAACTCGGGCATCGAGAACCCCTTCACCATCCAGGTCATCACGTCCGTGATCAACGTCGTGTCCACCCTGCCGGGCCTCTGGGCCGTCGACAGGTTCGGCCGCAGACCGCTCCTCTTCTGGGGCGCCATCGGCATGTGCATCGGCCAGTTCATCGTGGCTCTCCTCGGCACCCTGACCACCGGCCAGGACGACATGGGCAACACCATCGTCTACAACGAGGCGGCCCAGAAGGCCAGCATCGCCTTCATCGCCGTCTTCATCTTCTTCTTCGCGTCGACATGGGGTCCCCTCGGCTGGGTCGTGACGGGCGAGATCTTCCCCCTGAAGACCCGAGCCAAGAGCTTGAGTCTGACGACTGCGTCCAACGTAAGCTTCCTCTTTCCCCCCGGGACTCACCAAGATTTCTTTTTTCTTTTTCTTTTTATAATCTTGCTTTGCTGACTCTTCTCCTTCTCTCAGTGGCTGCTCAACTTCATCATCGCCTTTGTCACCCCCTACCTGGTCGACTACGGCCCGAACTACGCCAACCTGCAGTCCAAGGTGTTCTTCATCTGGTTCGGCGCCTGCTTCATCTGCATCTCCTTCGTCCACTTCTTCATCTACGAGACCAAGAACCTGTCGCTCGAGGAGGTCGACGAGATGTACAGCGAGTGCAAGAGCGCCCGCCAGAGCCCCAACTGGACCCCCGCCAGCTCGCGCCAGCGGCACGATGCCAGCGAGTCCCCCGCCGAGCTGGACGAGAAGGCCGGTGGGCATATGCACGACGGCCCCGTCGTGCAGCACTCGGACGACGGCGCTGCGGTGTAAATATATTGTCTTTTTTTTTTTTTTGCAGATTAGCGGTCGATTAAGCGATTGTATATATTTCTTGGCGCGCGCCTGGGTATATAAGTTAAATCAAAAACAACGTTTTGAAATCCAAGCTATTCTATCCAAAAAAAGTCAACCCGCGATATCCTACCTCCATACGTTCGCCCGTATAAGTACCTACTTACTTATGAGATGGCCGTAGCAGGCTCCACGAAAAATAGTCCTGAGCAGATGCGCCTTCGCCTCCTATCCACATAACTAGAATTGTAATGACTCCGACAATAATTAAGTCGAACCCTTTAATTCGCTTTTAAAGCATAGAAAAACTCATTTTGTATTAGGGTTTACATACAAATGTGCCTGTCTTAAATATTCAAATGCGTATCATGAACCATGCGCCCCTCATGCCTAGGTCTAGGTACTTAGCTAGCCTTATATTACTCCGCCAACGGCGCCAGCGTGAGAACCTCCATTTCACAGCAGATCGGCCCCTATGTGCAAACCGTGAAACCCATGTCCGATTGCCCAGTCACATTCCGCTCGGCCGAGCTCCCTCATAGTCTTCGCGTCTAGACAGACGAGATAACTAGTCTTGCCATAGCCGTCGAGAATGACGCTGAGGAGCACCCCGTCGTCCTCGTCGTCCTCGCCATCCCCGCTCCCGGGGCGGGGCACGAATATCGCTTCGCCGGGCGTGTGGCCCGCGGGCCCGTCCCAGGACACGGTCTGGTGGGTTGACAGGTCCGTCTTAATGATGGTCTCGTGCAGGGCCGTGCGCCCGGAGGTCGCCAGGCTGTAGGCGTAGCGGTACGGCCTCGTCGCGTACTTGGGGTTGATGGTGGGGAGGTCGCCCGCGTGCGGCGCCCTAATCTCGAATACCTTCTCCGTCGTCGCCGTCGCACGGGCGGCCTCACCCGGCCTGTCGGCGGGGGCGACGCGGAGCCTGTGCCTCGCCAGCCTCGGGAGACAGTTGCGCACGCGCCGCTCGTCCCTCACGAAGACGTCGTCCGCCCCCCTGGTGTTGAGCAGTACCTCCATCTCGAAGGCCCGTATGATGTCCGTCGAGGGGTACTCGACGACGTCGCAGAACACGTCGATGGCCCCCGTGGACGCGTCGCGCGCCTCGAAGGCGTTGATGCTGTGGAAGAAGAAGCCCGCGGGGCTCTCGAATGCCGCCACCACCCCGCGGTCGCCCCTGCGGTCCACGACGAACCATCTGCATAGCTGGGAGGGGTCGAACGTCTCCATGGCGTCGACGATGTTGCCGTTCCAGGGCACGGCGATGCCCATGCACGCGAGGTGGGAGGAGGGGACGCGGAGGACGACGAAGGAGGGCGTCAGGAAGAAGGAGTGGATGTATGCCGGCTTCAGATCCGACGCGGAAATCGTCGCGAGGATGTCCGTCTCGCCGCTCGCGGCGCTGGTGCGGAACACCCGATACGTCGCGCAGAGGCCCATGTCGAGGTTGAAGTTGAACACGTCCCCGGTGTCCGGGTCGCGCTGTGCGTGAGCGGAGCTGAGAGGGCCCTTCAGGAGCGGGTGGAGGGACCGCTGCTTCGCCAGGCCGATCGGCTCCAGTGTCTCCGGGCTGATCTCCTGGTAGATGTTGGCGTCGGTGGCCAGATGGAGCGACCTGAGCACCCCCTTGTGTCCCGAGCTGCTCTGTTTCGAGCCCGCTGGGAGCCCGGGCAGGTTAGCTTGCACCGTGACGCACACGTTGGCCGACGCGGGGTCCCGCTCCGCTTCCTCGCGTCGAAATATGCTCATGAGTTTGCCGAAAATACCGATACACGGGTCCTGGCGTTGGCCGAAGCTCAGGCCCGGCGCTCGACCCAACTTTCGGATAGCATTGACGTATTCCTCGGCTTGATACCGAGAGCTGTAGCGGGCTTGCACTGGCTCATTTGGGTCATCAGGGTCGGATATGATCTCGAACTTGTGTGTATGGGCAAATCCATCGAACCAATGCGTTGTTTTGAAGGTGCCTTTTGGTGTGTTCTCGATAGTATATCCCCCCGGACCTGTACGATAGAGCGTGCCTGCTGCCCAGGATGGTATAGATCCTGTTACCTTCAGTTTAACAGGCCCACGCACCTCCGTTAAACCCTCGAACTACAAAAAACGTTAGCATACTTGTTCTATGCCGCCGGCGGATCAAAAGTTGACGTACGCCCGCCTCGTTCGGCCAGTCATCAAAGTTCCCAGTCAGCTTGTTCTTCACCACGCGTTCAAAGTCCTCTTCATGTTTCAGCGTGGAGCGCTCTGTCTCCGAGGACATGATGATTATATTTAGGTGGTACTGGATTCCACTTCAGTTGACCTTGTGTGGTGATTCGTCCACGACCCGTTAAAAGAGCCACAACATATATATCTGGGGTAATAGTTGCTTGCGGGACTGGGCCGTTGCGTCGAGTCCCGTTTATACTGTCATCTAAGCTGCTATCCCCGGAACAAACGGGGGACAGGGGGGATTAGGTACAGTAGTGTAATGAGATGAACAATCTCTCTTCGGTCACTATGTTATAATGGAGCCGATTAAGACGAAGGGTTGACATGGATTAGTATGACAAAAAAAAGTCCATGCGAGGTGGTAATGTGAGGATTTAAGGACACGCCGATGTTGGTTAAACAATACGCCTCGAAAAGCCGAGTAATGCTTTAGAGCGAATCTTGATGTCGGTGATATCAATTTGGAGTGCAAATATTGTAGTCGGTGTCCGCTCGACTGTGTGGTGATAGATAGATAGACTGAGCCGTTTGATCATCAGGGACCGGGGTAGTAGTCTATGATGTAATTACGTCAACAAGACGCCGAGAAGGGAACAGATGATGAGTATTGAAAGGTTTGCAGAGTTTTGACTGTGATGCAAGCTCAGCGAGATAGAAGAACGCTAGGACTTATAATTTGTCTATATAGATATCCCTCGGCATGGAACAAGTGGTCGTGAGGTTTCGGAAGTTCGGGGACAATTGTCAGCCGCCACTCTCCCTTTCGAGTGCCCAATTAGCCGAGTGGAATAATAAGAATAATCGCTAGTATTATACTACTATTCTACTACCTGTCCATACATCCATACGTCCATACTGCGAGTTGAAACAAATAGAGACGGATACGTGTGTCGAAAAATGATCGAATGAGAGCCAATCCGGGTCGTCTAACCGCATGCATCGACGAGTGGCCGGGCTATGAATCATGGGCCGTTGGGATGACCGGCATGGGATATCCCGATTCGGCCAACAGCACGCCAAAGACGGCATCCCATTGGCCCACCCCTCGCTAAGTCGAGATAGAGTGCGCTGCCAAGGCGGTGCTACTGCTGCGTACTTACTCGCCAGCCCGCTGCAGACCATCGCCCAGCGCTCGACCCCAGACGGCCAATAAGCTCTGGTGCGAAGCGAACTTGCTTTCTCGCCTGTCTGCCTGTATGGGCTGTATGGGCTTTCCAATACCTACCTTGCTCCGTGGTCAGTCAACATGGACCGTTGGCACATCCGCGGCTGAACGCCAACACCTCGCATGTGTCACCACCTTCCCGTCTTGCTGTCACCGCTCAGTCCCTGTGACGCTGCGAGACACACGCCAGCGAGGACGAGTTCGCAGCTGGGCCGCCGTTCTGGAAACCGTCCTATCCCGTCCCGGTATATCCGATGGCTGCGCTTTGGTGAAATGCATCGTAGGTTAGGTAGTCGTCGATTTCCTAATTCTTGGGTGTCTCACCACTTTCGACTATCCGGCGCTTGGTGGTTATATTTCTCTCCATGGATGATGCCGCCAACAATAAGCTGAAATGCTGTTCGCTTCGGCAGGCGTCTCCAACTCCGTCCGATGAGACACGAAGACAAATGGGCTTATTATATTGCGAAATCCAGATACTTGGCACATGTTGTCGCTAGGTAGGCACTCTCGCTCGGCACTCGCTCGCCCGAGGTGCGACTCCGATACGCCACGTAGGAAGCTGGATCTCGGCATCGGCCCTAACCTCCTTTGTAAACCTGCATATGCCTGCAACCGCACGCTTATAGATCACGGACTTGTTGGGGCGTACTATACTTGTAGACGGGCCATATGGCTTGTGATTGTTTCTGAAGTCCTTAAGATGGAATGGCTCCAATCGATTGTATTTCTTGGTAAAGGGCAACGCAGCCGAAACGGGGGAGGACGTCGTGATCATGATGGTGTGACAACCCGCAGCTGAATGAAGGTGTTCGAAAGGTCTCGGAACAAAGCTCGCTTCCCGGAAGCCGAGAAGAGGTCTAAGCTGTACCTGTCGTGACCCTGCATCGTCATTCCAGTGCCTATGCCGGATGCCGTGCTGACATCATAAGTGCTGCTCCAATACCAGCTGACCCCAATCGATAGTCGGGCATGAGCGGTTTCGTGAGAGGAGTGGACGCAGCAACCATATCAAACTCAGAAATCAAACAACATTAGAGTATGAGAGGAAAGGTAAGGATATGCACTCCTGGGGCTGGTGCGGAGAAGGCGGTCAACGTAATATGCTCTCCTTGGATGACGCTGCAGTAGAAATTCATTTCCACCAGTAGAGTGCGCGGAAACTATATACATAGATGGCAGGCTTATACTTGCATATAATTTGTTTATATTGTAGCATGTTACTAAAAGTACAAACAATGGTATGTCATTCAAGTGGCGTTGACTTTTAGAGCTGGGCCGCGTTATACATACATAGCTAGGGATTACTACCTATACTGACGATGCCGACTTCTCGGGATTTTTCGTCTTTCCTTTGCGCTGTTGGTTTGGTCGGGGGATATGCAACTGCGGCTGCTCACCCGCGGCCGCACTTCGACTGGGATGACACGAAATACGTGTAAGTAGACGAAGAACGAACCTCGGCACTATACCGTACCTAACTAGGTGTTCTGACAATCCACTCCTTTTCAGAATTGCATTTGGCGACTCGTACACGTTTGTGCAAGGAACAGCAGGATATCCCAACTTCTCCTTCATCGGCAGTTACCTCCCGGGGCAATTTTCTTTCTCGCCCAGTACGCTTCTTTCAAACAAGATAGTACAGAACTTTACGGGCACGGCGGAGGGCGGGCCAAACTGGGTTGAGTACCTTACTGGTTGTGGGTTGGAACCGGGCGAGGTCAGTGTCCAGAATGTGACGATAATGCGGGATCTATCCTCGATTTCCCACTCCTGTCACGCTCGATATTATGTACAGCTACTGAGACTACATCTCGGGAATAGACGCTGCCGCAAGACTGCCCCGTGCAACTCTGGGACTTCGCCTTCGCGGGCGCAGACGTATCACTGCAACATCTCCGCCAGCACCACGACTTCACGATCCCGCTCGTCAACCAGACGCAGCAGTATCTGCAGTGGGCCGAGCCGGTGATCGGCGGGCGGATGGAGAAGGCCAGGGCGCTCGTCGCGTTCTGGATCGGCATCAACGACATCAACGACTCGGCCAAGTTCACAAACGTGTCGTTCCCGGCGTTCTACAACGCGCTGGTCGGGACCATGTTCGCGCAGAGCGTGGCGCCGATGTACGCGGCCGGGTACAGGGACTTCCTGTTCGTCAATCTGCCGCCCCTCGACCGCACGGCCGCCAACGCCGCGTCGGTCTCTCCCCTGCCGAACAAGACGATGATCGGCTGGTGGGGCGGTAGCCTCGCCAGGCATAGCAACGCGTTCGCCGCGGGGAACAGAGACATGAGGAGCATGGTCTATGACGCCAACACGTTTCTCAACGGCGTGCTGGACGAACCGGGCAAGTATGGCATCACGAACACGACATCGTATTGTGCGGACTATGCCGATCCCGATGTCCAGGATTTCCCCGAGCAGCATGGTTGTCTGCCGCTGGATCAATACTTCTGGTACAATTCGGGACATATGTGAGATGCTTTCCTTCTTGTTCTTTTCTCCAATGTGGGGGATTTGCACGCATAAGCTGGGTACTAATTGATGGCAAATAGGAGCTCGCAGACGCATAAGGTGATGGCTTCGGATTTACTGAACTACTTACGGAGACAATCAAAGGGCGGTAAGAGGCGGGAAAGGCGTGGGGAAGATTTGGGCTGAACAGGTCATGTTTGGAAATATCACCTCGTCTGTAGATCTTGAATGGAAGACATGTCTGATCTGGACAGCGCCGGTTATATTGACAAGCTGTGGCATCAGAGCCATTCCACGGTAGTTGGGGATGTGGAGTTCATGACTCACCACAACCATCACATAACTCGTGGTGTCAGTACCTACGTAGAGAGAGAGACATTGCGCCGCGCCGGGTGCGCATTTATCGAGGGGCCGGTCTCCTGCCCTTCGTCTAAAATGGCCGGGAGCCCAATTCCAGCAACATGATACGATTAGGGGGGCCAGGAATGGTGCCGAACAGCTTGATCAGCCGCGGAACTTCTCTCTCATAATTAGCCACATTTACTGACGTGTGATGCAGCTTATGCGAGACAAAGCGCACTGTATATTTTCAGGGAGAGGCACGACAAGTTGGCGGCGCTGGGGCACGGATTGAAGTCAAACTCATCGCCACACAGAACATGCAACACGAGAGACACTTTGTAGATGGCAAGAGGGGGCCAAGAAACTCGGATCCCCTCGTGTTTTCCTCCCCGGCGTGCCAAAATATTTAACCACCGACGTCACGACAGCCGCCAAAACGGGGTTTGGCCTTTGAGCCGTTTTGCCGCCTGCGAGGTTGCGGTTGCGGGCGAAAAAAAGAGCAGCAGTTGAAACGAGGGCCGTTTGATAGGCCGACACACCGGGTGAGCGGCCGTCTTTCCCTGCCCACCGCCCGCAACCCGCGATTGGTAGGGCTGGCTGCGCCAGGTACCAAAACCTCGGCCGAAACACTTCAAAGCCTTGCAGTCTCCCGAGACGCGACGGATGGGCAGGTTAAGTCGATAGCCAGCCAATCGCGTTGTCCTGGCCGGCCTGGGCTGGGAAAGCCTTTTTTGTCCCAGGTCGGGCAATAAATTTATTGCTTTTTGAGTCCCCCACCCCACACCGACCGACCCGAGCCAGCCACATTTGCATGTGGATGATGGGACGGGGCTTTTTTTTTTTTCTTTTTTTTTTATCTGGGGGGGGGGGGGGGGGGGGGGGGGGGGGGGGGGGGGGGGGGGGGGGGGGGGGGGGGGGGGGGCGGGGGGGGGGGCGGGGGGAGGGAGGAGAGGGGGC